>ML784900.1:708842-747960 GCA_009831015.1 Picea engelmannii | reverse complement strand
AAGGTGGGCCCTCCCTTCTCACAAGATTCCCCTGAAACGAAAGGAACTAGAGAGAAATGCTCAGAACAATCTTTTATTCATCTGTCAACTGTGTTACATTACAATCTAAAGTAAAACACGTCCCTCTCTGTAAATCCTTTCTTAGTTAAGAAGAAGGTCATCTCTAATGGTGATTTCCTCTTATTTAAAGAGGAGAATCCCCTTGATACAATTTTGATCATCAAATTACATGTGCGCATCTGGATCCTATTCTTAGTCAGATCAAATCTCTATACGGGAATAGGATATCCTGGTCTCCCGTAACAGAATGCTATTACAATAGTTGAAAAGGTGTTGAGTGAGGTGTTGTTGTTGCGGCTGGAGTAACAACTTTTTTATTTATCTTCTTGTTATTGTTGTTGTATGTTGTTTCAGCATCGCAAATCGTAGGTTGTTTCAGCAACGAGATTTGCGTTCTGACTGTTTCAGCATGTGGTCTCACGCAACAACGATGGTTAATTATGGCTCAAGGTGCGGCTGTTGTGGTCGGTGTAACAACTTTGTGTTGTTGTTTCAGCATCGTAGACCACGGAGAGTGTAGCAGCTGAGTTGTTGTTTCAACATCGTAGCCCACGGAGAGTGTAGCAGCTTCTTCTTGTGTGAGTTGTTGTTCCAGCATCATAGACCACAGAGAGTGTAGCAGCTTCTTCTTATGTGAGTTGTTGTTTCAACATCGTAGACCACAGACTGTTTCAGATACAGGGTTTGCGTGCTTTAACTGTTTCAGCAACAGGCCTCAATGCTAATCTGCAGTTCGAACTATTTCAACACTTATATATTCTGATCAACGGTTAAGTACGAGAGTAATGTAAAATTATATGCAAAACAGATTAAACATATAGTAAAGAGAAGAGACGTTATATACCTTTGGAGAGATAGGATAAGGTGATAATATAAGTTTAAATGTGAGTGGAAAAAGGGTGTAATGGTAGCAAAAGGTGTGAGCAAAAAGGTACATTGTAGGCTCCTAACAACTGGAATGACCACTTGGTGATGGAGTATGCAAAGGATTAGTTCGCTTGTTAGCTATTGGATGGACAGGTACATGATGATAACTTTAGGATTATAAATGACCTCATATACTACAAGGGTCGAATATTTTTGGTTCCTAGATTGGCCTTCAAGGCCAAAGTGTTGCAGGCGTGTCATGACTCACCAATGGTAGGGCACCAGGGGATCAGTAAGACGTACAGGTAGGTAAGAGAGAGGTTCTTATGGAAGGGCTTCAAGGAGGATGTGATAAAGAACGTCAAGGAGTGTACTACATTCCAGATGAACAAGGACGAGCACACTCACCCAGTGGGATTACCACAACCCTTACCCATTCCAGAGTACAAGTGGGAAATCATATCCATGGATTTCATCACCGGGTTTCCAAAAACATAGGAGAAGGACTGCATTTTTGTAGTGGTAGACAGGCTGACGAAGTTTGCACACTTCTTCTCCATAGCCATAGACTTCAGTGCAGCACAGGTGGCCGAATTATTCTTCAGGGAGATTTTCAGGTTGCATGACCTACCCAAAACCATTGTCAGTGACAGGGATAACAGGTTCATGAGTACCTTTTGGTAGGAATTGTTCAGATTGGTTGGTGCGGCATTGACCCCTAGCACCATCTATCACCCTCAGACTAATGGACAAATCGAGATAGTCAACAAGTGGGTAGAAGGTTACCTCAGGAATTATGTAGCAGGAAAACAGAAGGCGTGGGCCAGGTGGTTGCATTTAGGAGAGTACTGCTACAACACCACCCAACATGTGTCCATAGGCATGACTCCATTTAGAGCCTTATAAAACTACGATCCACTATCTTTTGTAGAGATTTATTTCAGTGACAACAGGGCACCTATGTTACAGGATTGGGTACAGCAGAGCCAAGGCATTCTCAGGGAGCTGAAGGATCATCTACAGAGAGCACAAAACCAGCAGAAGGTCCAAGCAGACAAGCACAAAGTTGAGCGTACTTTTGAGGTTGATGACTTAGTCTAACTAAGGCTCCAACCACACAGACATGCTTCTATAAAAAGAAGCGGAGCATAGAAGCTACAACCACGTTTCTTTGGGCCTTACAGGGTTAGTAGGAAGATAGGGGTCGTAGCTTATGAGCTAGAGCTCCCACAGGGAAACAGGATACACAATGTCTTCCATGTGTCTTGCCTAAAAAGGGCCATCGGTCAACACATCATGCCCATTGAGATACTACCTCCCATGGACGAAGAGGGGCATCTTGTCTTGATTCCATAAGAGATACTAGAGGTTCGGGAGAAGAGGCTTAGGAAGAGAAGCATCAAAGAGTACTTGATCAGGTGGAAGGATCTACCCATTGAGGATGCCATGTGGGAAAATGAACAAGTGGTAAAGGAAACAGGTTTGGAATTGCTTGAGGACAAGCAATTTCTAGCAGGGGAGATTGTAATGTCCCCCACCTCTTAATGAGGAATTTTTTAGAAGACTCAATGGCTTAGGCATCCCCACTAGGCCATAGTCTCACACTGAGGGGAAGGGTCAACCAAACTAAGGCTATATTCTTAAGTTGACTTAATAAAAAGGTGAAAAAGAGTTAAAATATAACTCAATGAAGGAATATAAGCGTTGGAGGTTGAGTTAGGAGTTAACCCTAGGGGTTAACTTAACTCAACAGGGAAATAGAAGAAAAGTATAAAGAGGAGGCTGGGGCGCACCTATTATTCATTCTGGATTTTGGTATTTTGCTTGTTGATGCTCTTGAGCATACAGTTTTGAGGGTTTTGATATTACAAACCCTAGTGAGCAGCTCAGTGGTGAAATATTCCACTCACCTAGCTCCAAGCTTGGTCTCGGGGAAGAAATACTCCACCCACACCATTCTACAGTTATCATCTATCCAGGAGGACTAGCATGGTCGTACTAGCTATGGTTTTCTTGTAGGGGCGCACTAGTTGTTGAGGAAGAGTTTGATCCAACATAAGGAAGGAGCTTGAGAGGTTTCCAGCATTAGGGTTTTGCTTGCAGGCCCTTGCTCATCAGTTTGAGGGCTTCTTGGAGGAGTTATCACGTCCCTATCATTTACTGCAGGTTGGGACGATTTCAGGAGGAAGGGTACGACTTGGAGATTCAATAATTCTTAGATCTAGAAGGCTACAAGCTAGATCTAACCTTGAGACTTCTCTCAAGTGCTTGTAGGTGCCCGATCTATCACCCAAGAGAGCTTCAGACGATTTGGAGGACACATGCATCTAGGCCGTACTATTGGCCATATTCAGGGTTTCAGGAGGGCCATACCATCCTAGGGTTTCTGTAGTTTAAGAAGGAAGCTTCAGTATTTGAGATCCATCCTTCAGGAGGAGGCTTCCAATGCCTTGATCTATCATTGGAGAGAGTTTGGCAACATCAGGAGGTCTACATCTTCAGGAGGGTTGAACCCTTGGTGTCCATTGTCTTCAACAGGTCGTACTGGCAGTCAACTGGGTCGTACCAATTGCTTGGGGGTTAAGCTGAAACCCTGGTTTTGCAGTTGAGCGTTCACCTTCTATTGGAAGCCTTTGGGAGGCTTGATTTGTATCTCCGGGAGCATTTTGTATGCAGCTCTAGTATTGCCTTGAAGCCATCTATTCAGATCTTCTTCTCTATTGTATCATGTGCTTGCTTTGTTATAATAAAGTTCAGCTATTTGCTTGTGGTTCCTATCTTGTGTAGTGTTGATGATCTTCATATGATGACAATGATTTTTTGTAAATCCATGGCTAAATAACTGAATAAACCCTAAGGCCGAAACATTCATGGTCAACCTGCATACACAACAAATAATAATCAAATCAGTGGTTATTTAGTGATTCCAAGCAAAAACTTGGCTTGGGATCATTACAAAGTAACTCCCCATTCCATTTGCAAGATATTAACAAACACCTTGGAAAATGGGACGACCCCTCTCTAGAAATAAACACTTATATAAGTGATGAGATTTCATACATGTGTGCTAAGGTAAGTGAGTGCTCCATAAACAAACTCTTCAATGGTGGACATTCACATGCTATCTCCAACTCTCAATGCAATGTCACTACTCCCAATGCGTTGTCACCACTCTCAAAAAAATGTCACAACTCTTAAGGCAATGTCACAGTGTCCAATGCAATGCTACAACACTCAAGGCAAGGTCGTAACGCCCAAGGAGATGTCAGAACACCCAAGGAATAAGGTTCCTCAAAAGTTGCAATGTGTATGGGTCAACCTCCAAATATGTGCCATGACGTAAACAATGGGAGAGTGCTCCACCAAAAATTATAGTAAGCCCTATCACAAGTCTATCTAATTGCCAACAATCACCAAACAAGCAAGGGTGCCCAAGAAATAGATCTCCATCATGCCAAGTCATCCTTAAAATGTGTGTACAAGGTGAGTGCCCAATCAAATGGAGTGTATATCCAACATAGGGTGCAATATCAATGTCAAAACATGTCAAAATAGGCCAAGCGCTCTAGCAACAAGGTCACATGTGGCACATGGAGTAGGTTGACCCCTCGAACCATGACATATCACCATGAAAATTTGTGTAATAAAGGGAGCACTCTATGAAAATCCCTATCAAATGTGTCAAGCATCATAATAGGATCATCATAGACACATCTAGCACTAGGATGCTCTCACCATCATCCATCATCCATGAGTCCAAACAATCTAATCCATGTGCAAAATAATTGCTACCACAATAATATTGAGGCATATCTTCCATGTAAAGGGTGACCATCATGTAACAAAGCAATAGTATCAAAGATCATCTCATAAACATTAACCAAAACATGAGAAACCATGAAGAGAGAACCAAGCCATGATAATCAAATAAATCTCATCCACTAAGACAACATCCACTAGAAACAACTTCTACCAAAATTCCAACCTTTGGATGGATAGAATCACCATGCCACCCTACAAATCTCTAAATCATGTGATGAAAATCACATATACAATCCTCATACAATATGAGGGATAACAAGCTCTATGTATCATAATTCTGGAATCACATGTGCAATCAGCTTTTCTTGTTACCATATTCTAACAATAGTCATGATGGGACAAGCACCTAAGTTAACGCCCAAAATAGTCACTGGGATGATTCCATGGGAACTCCTTGATGGTTCCTTTGATTTCACGAACTTGTCATGTGAGTTGTTCTAGCACAAACACATTCAGGTTGAAATTATTTTTATTCCCTTTAAATGTCTTGACAACTTCAAAACATTGATAGAACTTAGTTTTCTGGACTAAGAAATGGAGTTATTTATTGTGTCAAAGATAACGTCAAGGATCATGTACAATGTCACCATAAACCCAAAGAATCTTTAGAATGCACAACCCCTATATTTCTTGCAATATTTCAAGTAAGTATAGTCATCCACAAATGTTTTTTTGTGTGCATAATGCAAGCCATGGTTGTTATAAATATAAATATATTTTTATGTTATGCACATTATGATGGCATTGTAAGCCAAATCTGTTATTTGTCATTCTCGTCGTTATGTACAAACCCACGGTTTATGTTGTGTTATTTCAATGCTAGTGTCTAACATGTTGTTTTGTGCTTTTAGGAAATGGTGTTCATATGCTCCGAGGAATACAAATGTGTTGTTAAAGGTTTGTTGAAAAATTAAAAAAAGTGTCCTCACTGAGATAGGGGGAAGAGATGATGCCAATAACATTACATAGTTAGAACAGTCCCAAATAGACCACACCTAGTTCTCATCACTTATGTTCGGACTTGGAATGTGGACAAAAATGGTTTACCTTGCCACAATCACGTTGACCCTACATCTACACATCAATGGTGACTTCACCGTATGCACTTATCAAAACTTGTAAGACATTGGGTTGGATCCCTCCTTTTTGTTGGTGTTTATCCCACTAAGATACACAATAAGCATGCTTAGATTATTATTGCACAACAAACCCTTGATAATTTTCTTGTAATGTGGAGAGGTACATTCCTATCAAGAAGAAACATCCTAAACCAAAGAAAACAACTTGATGGCCTATGGTATTGGATTCATGATGATGACTCCCTTAGCATCCAGTACTAGGTGGAAAAGAATAAGGTTGATGTCTTCCTAGGACCCATTCATGCTAGGAAGAATGATGAGATGGAATCTGGAGCAAGATATTAGGCACGGGCACAACAACATCCTTGCGATGGATTCTACTATTTTCACAAACAAACACAAGGTATCTTGGTTTCTATTCACCTTATGTACTAAGTTGGCACTATTATTCTATGGTAAGAATTCAAGAAAATGAGACCTGTAGTTGGATTGTTAACCAAGACAAGGCCATTTCTCTATTATATGAATTCATAAAATGTAGTAAGATGATGCACTGGTCCTATGTGTGGATCAAGGTTAGTCATATAACTCTTTATATGATGAATGAAAAAGACAACATAGCAGCAGGAGTCACTCAAGCATTGTTGGTTTTCCTAGTAAGGATTTTCAGGGTAAATCTTTATGTATTATATGTGATTGATGTGGTTTTACTTTTTGTTTTAATTATGTATTTTCTCTCCTATTAGGTTTAGTTTCCTTGCATTTTCTATTAGATAAAGGTTGAGCAGATCTTGTATCTAAGAATATATGAATAAGAGAAGATATTAGCTTCAAGGGGACACCTTTGTTGTTGAGGGTTTGAATCGTTCTTGGATCTGTAATAAACCTAGGTCCAGTGGGATCTATAAGACAATGATTTATGCTTGAAACAATGGCAAGAAGTTCTAGGATTGAGATTGAGAAGTTTAATGGCCAGAATTTTGAGTTGTGGAAGCTTAAAATGGAAGATCTCCTTGTATATTGAGAACAATGGGTTGTTGTGGATCCCAGATCAATTATTATGAGCATGTCAAAGGAATATTGGGAGAAACTTGAAAGGAAGGAAAGGAGTATGATTTGACTTTGTCTTGCAGATTCGATATTGTTAAATGTCTCACGTTAAACTGTGGGATAAGTTGGGGAAATTGTACCAGTCAAAATCCCTGGTAATTAACAAGTTGTTTCTTTGGAAGAAATTATACCTTATGAGGATGAGAGATGGTAACTCAGTAACAGAGCACCTTAATGCATTCAATACTATGATCATTCAACTATTGTATATGGATATTAAAATCACTAAGGAGGATAAATGTATTATTCTGTTGTGTTCTTTGCCAGATTCATGGGATAGGTTAGTCATGGCTATTAGGAGTAATTCAACCACATTAATTCTTGAAGATGTGGTTGCATCCCTGTTGTTAGATGATTTGAGGTGGAAGAACATGGAAGGATTGACCAAGGATGCCTTGATGGCGAGAGGTCGATCGATCGATAGAGGAGAAGGTAAATTCTTTGGTAGAAAGACAAAGTCTAAGGGTAGATCTAAATCCATGGTTCAATCGATGAGAAAAAGTGAATTAAAGCTAGGCATTACAAAAGGGAGTACAAGTCAAAGGCTATTGAGAAAAGTCAAGAATTTGACAAGAAGCAACCGAATGAAAGAAATACTTCTCCAGATGAAGGAGGGGATATGTATTTGGTGTCGACCAATACACATTCAAACATGATGTTTGGTTGATCAACTCAGGTGCATACTTTCACATGAAACCTTGTAGGGAATGATTTTGTGAATATGAGAAGTATGAAAGAGGAAATGTATTCTTCGGAGACAATTTGACAACCAAGATTGTTGGACGAGGTAGAGTCTAACTGATGCTAAAGGATGGGAGGAGTATAACCCTTCCAGGTGTGCTACATATTTCAGGTTTGCAAAGAAATCTAATATATGTCAGCGAAATGAGTGATGCAAGTGTGCACACTATATTTGAGAAGGATTCATGTAAAATGGTCTCGGGAGTGATGGTCTTGATTAGAGGAGATCAGATTGGAACTCTGTACAATTTGTTGGAGTGTGTCAACTCGACTGGATGCAACAATATAGTTGTTCCTGAGACCGACTCGAGCTTTCCTCATCTAATTGACCAAACCATGTTATGGCACCAAAGGATGGGACATATTGGGAAAAAATTTCTTCGAGCTATGCACAACAAAGGTATGGTTGAAAGTTTCCCCAATTGTTCTTTGGATGTTGATTTCAATGAACATTGCATCTATGAAAAACAAAATCGTGTGAGATTTCCATCTACAACTATAAGGGAAAAAGGGATTATAGAATTGATACATAGTGATGTGTTTGGGCCTATATTAGTTTCATAACTAGGAGTATCTCTATATTATGTCTCCTTCATAGATGATTTCTTCAGGAAGACATGGTTGTATTTCCTAGGAAATAAATCTGAGGTTTTTGGTAAGTTCAAAGAGTTTAAATCTCTTGTGGAAAACCAAACAGATAAGAACATCAAGGTGTTGATAATTGTCAACGGAGGTGAATTATGTGGTAAGGAGTTTGAGCAATTCTAAAAGAAATGTGGTATAACACACCAAAATACCACTCCATATACCCTTCAACATAATGGAGTTGTTAAAAGCTAAGTCACCGAATTTGGTGAATTTTAAGGAAAAAAATCGAAATTCACCGAATTCCAAAGCAAACTGAACAAATCCCTTCAAGTTCGGTGAACTTGAAGATGATTTTCCAGATGAATTTGAACCTGAATAAATTCGGCATTAAATTCGTTTAAGTTCGAAGCAATTCGATTAAATTTGTTTTTGTTCCACAACCACTTGTTTTCTTTTGGAGCCCTTGGATTTCGAAGACGCTTTCAAAACTAATCGTAATCATGAATAATTGAAACGAAATTTGACTCTGTGACATGGAAATACAAGGGAAAAGGTTTCGAGAGTCAATTTGGACTTATATAAATGCTCGTAACCTTATTAAGATTAATAATAAACCACTCTCTAGATTTATCGACTCAACAACCTTAAAATAACTGCAATGAAACTGCAGGGTTTGCATTTCCATTGATTGGGCTCTTAAGGCTCACCGGATAAGCCAATTGTTTCCACAGTCAATGCTTTTTTTGTTTGGTCCAGACTCTAGACAATCACATCTATACCAGAGAAGATAAAAACATGACAACAGACAATAGGTTACAATTTGTAAAGTGCGGGCAGGCTAGGGGACATGGTGTTGAGTTTCGATAGTTGATTGTTGACATGTAAAGTATAGAAGCATTGTGCAACATGATAGAGTTTGGCTCTCGATTGTCCGACATTTTCCAAATAGCCTTAAAATTATAAATTATACACACATTCAATTATAGTATATAGCCATTACCTTATAAATTAACTTTATATCAATAAAGTTGATTAATGTATATGTAAGTGATAGTTAAATATTATTGTGTATATATATATAATTATTAATTAACTTGAACTATGATGTATATATAGTAAATTTATAAATAATTGATGTATTAGATTAATTATCATTAATATATTTATATAAATAATTACATATATATTTTTTAATTATTAAATTTTATACTTTGTCGAATTTTATTACTAAAATTTTCATTGTAGAATTTTTGTCGAACTTCAAGGTTGTCGAATTCGAATCCGAATTCAAACCAGATGACTTAGTTTAAAAGAATGAATAGGATGTTAATGAAGAAGGCAAGGAACATGCTTAGTGGTATCTCGTAAATAGATATCCTTCATCAACAATAGTCGACATGACTCCACATGAGGTATGGTTTAGTAAGAATCCTTCTCTTTCACATCTCATAGTTTTTTATTGTGATACATTTGTGCATGTTCCCAAGGAAAAGAGAAACAAGTTAGAAAATAAGGCAGTCAAGTGTATTTTCATTGGTTAGAAGGATGGAATGAAAGGATATAAGTTGTGGGATCTGGTGATGAGGAAAAAATTGTATATTCGAGATGTAATATTAAAGGAAGTCGGAAGTACTTCTAGGAATGAAGAGGCTCAAGTGGAGAAAGAACTAGAGAAATTGGTGTTTGAGCTGAGGAATGAGGAACATGATTCAGACGAGTCGACTGAATCACTTGAAGAGGTGGAACTACAAGCCATGGTTGTAAGGAGGTCTAGACAAATAAGGAAACAAGTTGAAAGGTACAATCCACCTGATTTTTATTCTGCATTTGTGTTATCTGCCATTGATAATGAGCCCATGTCGGTGTTGACACGGAAAAAAATTCCCATGCCAACATGAGGGAGGATTTCTCGATGGCAAGTCCTAATCATACCCACTCTTGTTTTGTATGGAAATCTCTACCAATATGTGGGCCCGATTTCCACTAACTTAATGGATTTCTCTCCGAAGAGAAACTTGCTCATTTAAATTAGACTACATCCTAAATGCAATCCTATTTGATTATGCAAATGCAGTCCTATTCTGACAGTAACAAAGATCAATTACATGCATATGATTCTACTTATGGAAACAAAAATAGTTCATATTTATCAATAAGAAACCATATTGGCATACCCATATGCATATAGATGACAACGAATATGTCCCTACAATTGAGTTCATAATCCATTCATAATCATTTCCTACATAACCAATTGATAGTAGTGACAAATCAATAACATTTGCAGAAAACAATCAACAACTGTGCACAATTGTAAGAGTAGACCATGAATTAGCTTCTTCCTTTATTCCATCTTTAGAAATAGTTCATCCAACAGAAGCACAAGAAAAATCCAAGATCTTTCAACTCCATCCTCAATCTTGATAAATAGTTATACAAGACCCAATTTTGGGCTATCCATCCCCCGCTTCACCATTGGGGTGAAATTACATTTATAATATTTCTCATCTGACACTACCCCTAGGATTGTTCCTCTTCTAGATTCCTTACTTCTGCTCTATCTCATACAGTTACATCGGTTCCTCTACCTAGACTCCTCATTTTCTCATCGCCTGTGTCTTCATCGGGACTCTTCGCCTCGTCATGCATTCATGTCAAAATGATAATAATGAAAATATATAAATCCAAGACAAAATATTGACAATTATATCAATTAATTAAAATCCCGGAGTTATTTAATTCCAATTAGTAAAAGAAACCATTTCAAATTATCCTTAAAGTCCCGAGCTTTCCAACGATCTCTTATTTTCCCGATTCATCCTTCAGTAACTTAAGTTATGAGTTGTAGAATAATTCATGGTCAATATCCGAGAAAATTTTTTCCTCTTCTTTTCTCAAAATGTTTTGAGCATTTCTGATTTTAATCTTTCACAAATACTTCTTCTAACGTGTTCTTCACTCCATCTTTCCAACAAGCCCTCTTGCACCCAATTTGGCCTTTAGAAACTCAAGTTTTGGCTCTTGAAAGTGCATGCTCAACAATCGTAGATTTCATCTCATGATAAATATCGAATGTGGATCTTATAAACCTAATGATTTATCTGATGATAAAGTCCCAAAGAGGAAAGTTCACGATATAATAAATTCTCAATAGAATCGAATAACAATAATAAAATATACATGGGAAGCGGGGAATTTAAAATCATGTAGGGATTTGGGAAATTAAACCATGGATAAAATAAAAATAAAATAAAATAAAATAAAATAACAAAAATTAAAATTAAAATTAAATGTAAAAGTAAAATAAATAAAATACATCTATGGGATAAAATAAATAAAAATATGTACAAGCGCATTTATACAAAATAAATCCAAATGTGGTAAGGGAAAAATGAGGCTTAGTTCCAAATCTGGGTCGAGGTTTCATTTCAGGTCAAGGGGCCACACCTAAACATTTGGAATCTGAAAAGGACATATTGTGATAAGGTCTAGACATCCATATTTCAGGATGTTCGAGACTCAGATAAAGTGTATTCCTTTGAAACAAATCTGGATGTATGAATACCACGTCATATAGGATAGGTAAACATGACACACAGTGAGTCACGTAGGATAACACAGGATAACAAGGAACGTAGATGACACATTTAATGTCCTGTCATATGACACATACATGCCCTGTCATATGACACATACATGCCACATCGGGTGCCATGCAAGGTAAAATTGACTTGTTCAACTCGTGGTCATTGGAGGAAATTAATAGAATGGACAAGTTGCAAGTCTTGATTGGATTTCCTAAAGGCAGTTAATAGAATGGACAAGGTACTTGTTAAAAGAAAGGTTATATATGGATGCTCCTTGGGATATAACACCTAGGAAGTCACATCAAATGAAAATTCAAAATAAGGCTTAGTAGGGGGGCCTTTCCTTTTTCTTATAAATGAAAAATAAAATGGGTGGTTGTTATGGCCATAACAATCAATCATGGAGGTTGTTGACTCAACAGACGATAGACTCTGGAAGGAGGCTATGGTTGAATAAATGGAATCTTTAATAAGAATAAGACATGGGATTTGGTTGAGTTACTTAATAGAAGGAAATTCGTCGGTGGCAAGTGGGTGTTCAAGAAGTAGTTGAATGCAACATGTCAAGTTGAGGAGTACAAAGCTCAACTGGTAGCGAAAGGGTATTCCTAAGTCAAGGGAGTTGAATTCGGTGAGATTTTATCTCATGTTGCAAAATTGACTTCCATTAGAGTATTAATGTAATTGACTAAAACATTTGATCTTGAGATAGAGAAAATGGATGTAAATACAATGTTCTTACATGGGGGCATGGAAGAAAAAATATATATGAAACAACTTGAATGATTTGTAGTAAAGGGAAAGAAAGAGCTAGTGTACAAGATGGAGAGATCCCTTTATGGTCTAAAGAAATCACCAAGGATGTGGTACCAAGAGTTTGAAACTTACATCCTCAAATTTGGATTTCTGAGAAGCAAGGTTGATCAACATTTGTATTCCAGGAAAGAATGTGATCATTTCATTTATGTAGGGTTGTATGTCGATGACATGTTGCTGGTTGGAAATAGCATGGATGTTATAAAGGAGGTGGAGATACAACTATCCTCGAAGTTTGACATGAAGGATCTCGATGCTACTAACTTCATTATGAGAATGGAGATTAAGATAGATAGAGTTGTTAGAAAAATTTGGTTAAATCAAAGGAAGTATGTTGAAACAATATTAAAATGTTTCAACATGTAGGAAAAGGTACCTATTTATGTAGGCATAAAACTAACTGATGAACAATGTCCAAAGACACAGGGAGAAATAGAGGACACAACATGTGTTCTCTATGCTAGTGTTGTTGGTAGTCTAATGTATGCAATGGTTTGCACTCAACCATATATTTCCCATGTAGTGGGAGTATTGAGTAGGTGCATGTTGACACATGGGAAAGAGCATTGGATTGCTGTCAAGAGAGTTTTCATGTACTTGCATGGCACAACATATTATGCAATTTGTTACCAAGGGAAGCCTGAAACTGATAGGGAAGTGAATGTACATGGCTTTGTCGACGTCGACTGGGTTGGAGATATCGATGGAAGAATGTTGACCAGTGGATATGTGCTTAGAATTTTCGATGGAGAAATCAGTTGGATGAGTAAGAGACAGGAGGTAGTAGCTATGTCATTAACAAAATTTGAATACATGGAAACCACCCATGCAAGAAAGGAAGAGGTTTGGTTGCATAGATTGTGTTCAAGGATTGGGTTTGAACAACAAGCTATGAGGATACATTGCGACAGCCAGAGTGCAATTTTCTTGGAAAAGAACCCAGCTTACCACTCCAGGATGAAGCATATTCAAGTACAATACCATTTCGTGAGAGACATAGTGGAAAACAAGAAGGTGTTGCTAAAGAAGGTAGACACTTTGAAAAATATTGCAAACTATTTAACCAAGTCTGTGAGTGTTGAGAAGTTCTCTTGGTGTAGATAGGAAATGCTCATTGTTGCCTTGGGTCAGTGAACGAAAGTTTAATTTATCCTATTTCTACAAAGAAGACAATAATTGGGAGAAACCTGAAATTCTCAGGATTTTGTCTTCGGTTTCGACCACCAATAGAATACCAATGATTCGGCTACCAACCGACCATCAAGTCAACCATTTTTTGACCTCCATTTGACTAACATGTCGATCTCAAGTTGGCTAACCAGTTGACCAACAACTTGACTTAACCGTTCAATCAATCAATCACCTAGTTGATCATCCTTGACTAGCCATTTAGTTGACTGAGTTTCCACTGCAAATAATATAACATCCCAACATAACTGGCTTGTTAACCAAGTCAAGGTCATTTCTCTGTTATATGAATTCATAAAATGCTTAATTCCAAGGAGCATAATTTCTATGTTGTTGTTATTATTCAAGTGACCTTATTTATAGGCTGGCAATATATTATGTGAAATGAATTCATGAATAATTTGTTTCTCAACTGCTTGTTTCCAATGGCCTAATTTACTGGGAAAAGTGTTATTATTTCGTAATGACAATTCATGAAATGCTTGTCTAGGGCATTGTTGTTATGAAATATGTATTCATGAAATGGTTGTTTCTAGTGGCCTTATTGACCATGTTGATGTTATATTTTGGTAATATTGTATTCATAAAATTGTGTGCATGGTAGTATCATTTGTACACCATTCTAGCTTTCAACACACATCAAAATGGCAATCTTGTTGGTTGGTTCATATCAAATAATGCAATGCAATAAATTTTTGTGACTTGGTTGCAAGCATTTCATCAAAGTGCTTTGATTTTTTGTCTCATGAGGAAACCTTCATCCTTCACTATGGATGATTCCCTAGTAGAAACATGAGCGATAAGGTGTGAAAATATCTTAATTTGTCTTTCACCCCTTCATTTCATTGTATATATAATTGTCAAATTTATTTCACCTAAATATTTTTCATCCACTTTCACCAATGGTGATGTCTTCAACTCTTCAATAATTCTCTTCATCTAGCATATGCATTGTTGTCCACTTAAAAAATTGACCAAGTAAGTTCATGACACTAAAAGAGAGATATAAATGTCCAATTTTCTAAGGAACATAATGCATTATGCAATGTCAGTCAAGGATTTTGTAAACAATTGCTTGAGTTGTATCAAAATTTCTCTGAGAAAATTGATTCCATCAACTATTTCAAATATCAATGAGAGCCACAACTAAATGAGTAAATTTATTACAGTGATTGTTCATTATTGTTGGTGATTTAGTTGTCATTATTTCTTATGCCGATATGTTATGTGAAATGTTGTAGGTATGTGGGTCAAAGCATGTATGGACTTTTGACATTCAAATTAGGAAATAAATGTTTCCATTGAATCATACCATCATCACATTAAACAATAGTTTCTTAGAGGGGCAAGTTTTCAATGCTAATTCCACATTTTCCTGTACCAACGATTTATGTAAAAATAAAGAGACCAATTATATATTAATTTAAATGTTATACATATTGTAAAACTATCGCTAATTTGATGTCAGTTTTATTTCAGGTCTACAATGCATCTTCCCACATAATGGAATGGCTTTTTGGGAAACTTACAACATGAGTACACTCCTACTATTGGTTTGATACGTTCTTGAAAGAAAATGGATTTGCTTAGAATTTTGTCGCATACCTCATACACAAGACATCATCGAAGAGTGCACTTAATATCCTAGATATTAACATCATTTATTACCCTGCCAACCTTGACATTATGAACATCAAGTCACAATTTAGACAAACAAATATGTTTAGCACCGTGTAAAATCCTAGATTAAAGATGGCCTTTTACGACTGCCTAGATGCAAAGAGGGAAAAGTTGTGCAAACATGTCACAAAAAGGAATATATTTACATTATGGGAGAATCCCTTTCCATTCCATTTGGTTTTCCATTCATGACTCCTATGATGGGCCCAACTTTATTAAAAAAATTGTGGAATCACATGCATTATTACCACCACACTTTGCACTACCATCAACTTTAATACTCAACTACAATAGTTTTGAGGGTGAGTGAGATGTGTTGGGCAAACATTTTGGATATAGTTTTGAGGAAAATACTAAGTATGGAGGAGATGCATAGCAGAATAAGAAAGAAGAGAAGGTAGGAGTGGAGTGCGCAGTAAAGGCACATTCAGGATTGAATTGTGTAGTAAAGGCATACTTGGCTGGATAGAAAGAGAATAAAGAAAGAGAATAAAGCAAGAGAATAAAGAAAAAGAATAAATAAAAAGAATAAAGAAAGAGAATAAAGCAGGAAGATAAAGCGGGTGAAAAGGAAGGACAACAATTCGACATGAAAAAGTTGAGAAACATGCAAAAGCAGGAAGAACAACAGTTGGGACTACAAAAGCAGCATGAAGATGTAAAAGAAGGAAAATCACACTCGAACAACGAGTCAACATGAGTTGTAATGAGTCAGAATGAGTTATAATTGAGTTGCGGGGACAAGCAAGTAAGGTTTTAAGCCCTAGATTCCATGTATAAATATGCAATGGGTTGGGTAGAATAAGGGTTGTTGACACTGAGTGAATAAAGGGGTTCGTGACGAGAGTGAGAGAATAGACTGAGAATGAGAGAGGGTATATCTTTGATTGTTTAGGGAGAATTTGTAGAGAGAGGCTTGCACTGTGTTGAGTACTCAACACACCCTAAAAAGTCTGTGACCATTTATAGATTTTTGGTGTACCACTCGATTTTTGGCTTGGATTGTTTTCACCCCAGAGAAACCGATACCTTCACTTATATTATATGTTTCATGATTGAATTGATTAAATTTTTCTTGTGTACAACAAAGAACCTTCTTAACTCTGAAAGAGACTTAATTACTACTCAAGGAATCGACGACCCAGATCTTTCCCCAACTCACTTGAGAGATTCAACATCGAAAAAAGTTAAAGGTGGCAAAAATCATTTGGGAAGTCAAAGTAGCCGAGTGCCGACCTTCATCAGCGTCGGCCGATGAGAGTGTTTCTCTCCTACGAATAAACCTCGGAAAGGATTTTGCCGAAGACTGATCCGTTCGTTTTCGGTAAAAAAGTGTAATAGTACACGCTGCGTAAAAGGAAGAGTGGCATCGCCGACCTCCGACCCCCGATACATTTTTGGCATTAAAAGACATTACAATGTGTAAATCAACAAAGAAAAAAAAATTACATTATTTTCTTTTCCTAATATGGACACCCGTAGTATCTGATCCTTTATTAGTGTTTTCGATGCGAGCGAAGTCCCAAGTAAGATCCTTATTTATCAACGAATGCCTTTTATAACTAAATGTTTCTAATGATCGGGGCTAATAACGCCACGTAAGAATCTATTGATATTAAAAGTATTACAAAAGGGAAACGTATCAACAAACCCACAGTACAATAATGACGATTACAAGATCTGATAATTTGTGCAAACTAATAATTTGTGATAAGAAAACACTGTTAATATTCTATTTACATCCACAGTAAAGCGTAATACAATCAAAATACTTCTGATATTTAGTATTGAAGGCTCCCGCCAAACCCGGATCACATACAACTAATCCACACCGACGTCACGACCAAATCACCTGGTGGCAGTAAAACCACGAATATCTTTGCAACAAAAGAGCAAAAGGGGAAATTTGCCCAAGCGTCGCTCAGGAGAATGCAAGGTACATGATCACCCGCTAAGCCTCTCCCACACATGAACCTTTTCCCAAGTTAATATTCACGCCTTGCACTGTATCCTTTTCCTCCGCCATCCGTCGTGCCTCGTGTAGCTGCACAATTGTATCTTGTGCTTCTCGAAGCCGCCTCTGCAGCCAAACCGTGCTTCCTACATGACCCTACGATTATGGTATCTTCTGGTCTTTTACCACCAACTAACACCGCAGATCTCTGTTCTCTTGGTAGAGTTCGGTTATCGCAAGATTAGACGACTCTAATTGCTGAGCTGGGCTCTCGACAGGAGAACCTGATGATTTTTCCTGTCGTCTCCCTTTTTCCCTACCAGTAGTCCCAACCGTCCCTGACCAGTTGGTAGGCATCGCAGACCCCTCAGTGACTGGACGTACTTTTAGCTTAACCGAAAGGTTGTTTTCCTCCCCTTTGCTTGAATCTTTCCTAGGCCTTCCTCTTCTCCATATTTTTTGCTCATGAGAAGGCACGTTTACTAGCATACCTCTCCCAAACACACCCTTTTCAGCTTCAATCTCTGCTGAGAACACCGACACCATCTCCGAGACAAAACCTACACTTCCTATTGGGATTTCAAGGACGTGGGAAGCTGACCAAAAAGAATCCAAGGCATGCTGGGTCTCAGACCTAGTGCTTCGACTACCCTGCGGACCCCATCCCTTGTTTGGAGGGGATCCCATTAAGCAACAACATAGTGACTTGGTCATCCGCAGGTGACGGAGGACGTCTACGCAGGACTTCACCAAGATGAATTCACTGGACCAAAATTCCAGAGAGTATAAGCTCGACATAAGCGTAAGATTTCCCATAGAACTCCCGAAATTTATTTAAAAAGTAAAGGAGCGAAACATAGCGTGCCAGTGCAACACTCGCGCCTCACAACATGGTGTTTAAAGACTCGACGCACCACAATTTCTTGATGGATGCAATCCAAAGCATGTAAACGTCGTCGATTGAAGTTACAAAGAACATACGGTACGACCCTTCTGATCTTTCTTCAGGCCTCCGTTATTTAACGAATGGTGTTTTACATGCTTGATAATACAGATTCTGGGGGAATTTAATGGCTTTCCTTTTATGGTGTCTGACCTTTTGGGAGTATACACGTGCATGCTCACCTTCAACGTCTCCTTTCGGCCCCAAAGGTCAAATAATTACTATGATGATTTAAAAAAAAAATCTCATGGATGTCGTACTTGATTTGCCATTCCATGATATACTGACATAATTCATTTAACCAAAAGGAGCGGAGGCTTCGGCTAGGTCATCACAGGTCATACGAAGGAGCAACTAAGATCACATAAGTATTAAATGACTGAGACTAGCGAGCTACACAGGTACATATTAGTCTTTTCGATTTATTTATGTCCTATCACAGATTTCTTAAATCGCTAAAAATTCCTCTATCTTGATTTATAGGTAAGAATCCTCCCTGATTACCGAATAGAGCTCATCCTGTGGCCTCACCAAAGGACTCATAAGGAACACCAAAGCTGGATCATCGGTGCAATAAGGGATTCTGAAGCCCCCTCGAATGCGACACCCTCGATAAGTTTATTGACCCAAGCAAGGTGGTCAAGTTGCATGCTGAACAAGACTCTCTATGGACCGAAGAATGCGTGAAGATAGCCAATGTGAAGCCAGGACAAGTGCAACAATTCATGAGATATCCAATTAGAGCCCGGACCATGTTGCAACTACTAAACGCCAGTTTGGTAAAGTACCAGACGCATGTAGTGGATATTCGAGGAGTATATGCCGCCCCAATGGAACAACACAGGTTCCCATGGGCCCAAACCTGTGAATATTTGTTTATCAGCTGGTCTGAATATGAAGAAAGTCATTCATTTCAATAAATATCCCAGACGAGTTGTTAAAGAAATTGTTGGATGACCGCGCCATGTGGCAATTTTTGTTTGGTTCAAAATAGACTTAGCTGTTAATTTCGGTTGAATTTTATATTATAAATAGAGACATCGACTGATTAGTCAGAGGTCGATGGTTGTTGTAAGAACTCTTTCTTTTCGTTGTTGATAATTATTTTGAGACTGCTATGAATTGAGAAGTCCTTCTGGACCAAAGACAAGCTATTTTCATCATATGTATGTGATTGGAGTTTGGAGAAGAATTACTTCCTATCCTGTTCCAAGAATGATGTAGTAAATGAGTAAGAGCAATCGATTATGTTGTCAAGTTATTTGGTGCAATGTTTTGATGTTCTTTTCTTTAATGATGAGGATAAATCATTGTGTTGTTATGTGATGAATGTTATGGTAGATGAATTATTTTTCTTACCGTGATCTTGATTACATATGTGTTTTCTTTCTGATTAATTAGTTTTCTCAGATAGTAATTCAATGTTCATTTGGTTAATGTATTATTACTAGGACCTTTGGCATAAAATCATTGTCTGCATGTTTGAGCAACGGGTTATCCCAAGCTCAGCCTCTTCCCCAGTAGTTGAAATTCAATCTTGTTACTTGTCAAGTTGGCTTATGATGGCTTGCATCTCTCAAAATAGTCCCACCTAAGAGGAAAATACAGAAAAGAACAATCCTACTTGAAGGAAGAGCCTTCACGAGAAAACACAAAAGCCCATCGATAAATTGGCCGGATCGCAAGATCTGGAGAACCATTCCACCTCAAACGCTGCAGAGTCTAATTGGGCCTCAGTGGTGGGTTTGGTTCCTACTGTTGAATCAAGGGAATTAAGACCCATCAACAGAATTGGTGCTAGAAGGAGGGCCTGAGAATGAATGGCTAAATATATAAGTTATAAAACATTTCGAACAACCTACAGATTCGTAATGGTCCACATGCATGGATAGTCATCCAAGAGACAACCCACATTTATTGAGTACTCCCAGTTAGGAACCTATAATAGGGAAATCAATATTCTGACTGATATCTATTTCTGGCAGAAAACTCTCTCTCAATACATCTCAATTGTTATCACATGCTATTTTTCCCTTTTTTGGCCAAGTTTTCTTCCTGGCAAATCTCCAGAATGGTTGAAAAACACTGAGCACAATTTTAAATCATAGGTCCCAAATGTCTTTTTGGCAAAATCTTAGCAAAATCTTAGCCCGAATGCAAACTCCTAGCAACCGAGTATTTGTTTAGCACGCCCTGTCATGCAACACATGAGCGCCAAACTTCCAAGTGGCTATCCTTTGGCTCATATCATCGAGTATACAAGTTCAAACCCCATGCGCAGATGCCAGAATGATTTCACAGCTGTCAAAATCCAACCTCAGGTGCCATCACCAACCAAAGGAGAATGTTTTTGAAACGCCAAGTGCCAAGAGAAATGATGAAGAGCGCCAAATCGAGCTAAAATCCACCGACTGTCAGAAAATCTAATATGGTCATTGGTACACAAATCGATGGTTTCATGCCTATGTGGAATGATGCAAGATGTATTCGAAAGAAACAAGGTGTAAAATTTCCAAATGTTGAAAGAGCTTAGTCTGAATCCATATGACGAGATTCATCTCTGTAGGTATAACAATTTTAATGGACATGATTATGTTATGCGTGTGATTTATCTGGAAGGAAACAATTGCCCGTGTAACTGGTGGCATGAAGGTTAAAGCTGATAGAGATGAATTTTCACCCTATGCTGCTGTGCTTGCTGCACAAGATGTTGCATAGAGATGCAAGGGAATAATTGCTTAACACATTAAGCTCTGTGCCACAAGAGGAAATAAGACAAAGACCCCTAGAACTGGAGCATAATCTTCTTTTCGTGTTCTCTCTTGATCTGGGATGAAGATTGGTTGCATAGAGGATGCGACCCCAATTCCAACAAACAACACCAGGAGAAAAGGTGGACGACAAGGAAGAAGGCTATGATTCCTTTTTTGTTTTGGAAGTTATTGTTTTTTGGTAGCTTAATATTTTCCGTCGGAAATATGAGATTTATAGGGCACTATGTTTTCAAGTTAAACGTCAGCACATCACATGTTTTGGGAGATGCAGAGTACATTACCTAAATTTTTTATGATTAATATTTTTGAGAATCGACAACACAAGTGTCACAAACCAGCGCCTCTTGGTTGATGTCAATAATTTTTCAAGCCAGGTATCGAGTTCGTCTCTTCTAAATTTTGAGGCAGTATTCATATGGAGAGCGTTGGAGGTAATGTGAAGCATAAAGATGTCAAGTTCAACCAGCAATCATAGGTGCACCATCAAGGGCTCGGTGAATGTCTAGCTATCAGCACCTCCAAATGCCATGTTCAAGGAACAAAGTGCTAAGTGACTTATTGCTTTGTAGTGTTAAGAGGGATCGTCTTGTTTGAGCCAACAAACATAGTCAAGGCTCAAGTGTTTGATATCGAGATCCTAACCATATCGAGATCCTAACCATAGACAGAGCTAGAATTGACAACTCATACCAAGCATCCAAGTGTTCAAAAGCCAAGATTTCGAATGTGATATCTTATGTCACTTGGAGAAATGTCGATGAGAATTCGACCCCTCAAGTCTCTCTTGAAGAACCCATCTCTGAACTTTGCAACTCTTTCAAGGATTTTAACAGAAACCATTAGAGACCATCTCCAGATGTTTTAGAATATTTGTTGGAAGACAAATGGCACATAATGAGCAAAGGATAAACTCCAGAGTTGAAGGTAGCCAATAAGAGCAAAGATGAACACATAGTAGTAAGGAGGTTCCAGAGTCGAAAATGTTGGCAAAAGATGGAAAACAGATTCACATCTTTAGGCAACTCTAGTCAGTCAAAGAAATCCAAATGTATAGGTGGCAGGTCGACTCCAGATCCAAATTTTTAGGGTTTCAATCAGTGATAATTCGATGGAAGAACATATTACCTAACATTAGAGATATAAAGGTACCTATTCCATATTTCTAGGCATAGTGTTAGTGGTGGAGTATCCCTACCTTTTAGGTATCAATAAAGCATAATCAACAACTGGCAGCTTCTCTCCACAATTCGAGGATAAGATCATGGCACTGTTGGCAATTTTATCAACTCAAATCTATCCAAATGCATAAGTGATAACTACGAAGGCTTTGACTCCAATATTTGGCATTCAAGATTTGTTGACAACAGAAAAAGGAGATTTAACTATACCAAATGTTCAACAATTCGATACATAGTGTAACAAATTTGATTTCAGTTTATTTAAATTGATTTTTCCTTCCAACAAACGAGGGATATTTTGGCACTGTTTTGGTTATTTAAGCAAGTGTTTTTTGTAAAGAAAAGGGGGGGCATTTTAGGTCAACTGGAGACCTTTTGGGAGCCGAGTGAGCTATGGTTTAATATTTTCAAGATCAACCAGTAATAGAGAAGTGAATTTACAAGATTCTTGTGTAGGAGCGTTGGTGGTGTGTTCCTTTTCTGTTTCCAGTTATCTTTTTGCTATCATTCACGCACTTTCATTTCTTATTATTGAAAGAAAGTAATGGAGAAGAATTTATGTATGCATACTCTTTTTCCAATTTTTCAATAATCTATATGTTATTCATCTGAAGCTTTACAAAGAAATTATTAGTTTCTCCTCTATTCAGTGGATCTCTCCCTTTTCACCCCATTCATCCGCACTAAATCTAAGACGATCCAACAGTTTTTACTATCCTACCCCGTGGAGACATTTACCTCTAGATCTGAGCTGATCCTTACCTTATAAATAGACCCCATAGCCCAATGGTGATCTGAGAAACTTATCAACCAAACCCTCACCTAAATATTTCAAAAACCCCAACCCCATACTTTCATAGCTAGCCTAACATCTATCCCATACAAACAAAGTTAAATCTAATAGAGAGAGCCCTCTCTGAGTTTTGGAGGGATAGATATAGGAAACCAGGTGGTTTGATGTTACCTTTGTGACTGCCTCCTCAACCTTGGGCAAATTACAGAGTGCTAACACTCCCGAAGCGGGTAACTCACCCCAGCCCCCAGTCCGAGGAATAATTTTTTCACCTTGAAATACCTTATGCCCTCCCTCACGAGGAAGTGAATCAATCCAGGAGAATCACCAGAGCCTACACCCGACAAATTGATGCATTGTCCTAAAATTCCATCCTCCCTCGGAGAAAACAACAAAGCAGACTGGTGGTTATCACTCCCGACGAAGTTTTTGTACACTTTGTTGAAGACTTAATAGATTTCATGATCACCAAAATCCAAGAACCTCTTGATCTAATACCCGAAACGCCAGTCGGCGACATCCCCGAGCCTGACGACTTTTCGAAAGAAGAAGAGTTTGAATCTAACTCCAAAGATATGGAAGGGAACAACGGTCGTGAGGAGGAAAGAGAAGTTCCACTTGAAGACAACTAGCCTTGGTTGGCCGAAGATGTCGTGGCCATCCCTAGACGAGTACACAATCTTCCCCGACAGTCGAAAAAGCTACTCCCCAAGTACGACCCTAAAGCTTCAGGTTTGCCTGAAGATCATATCAAGAAATTCATACTTGCAATCAGGCTTATGAACGTTCAACATGAAGACGTAGTCTGTGGACTTTTTCCCTACACATTTGAAAACTCAGCTTCCACGTGGTATTTTAATTTGTTGGTAGGATCTATAACCAGATGGACTAAATTCTAAAAGGACTTTCTAGACAAATTTGCGGAAGAAACTACTACAGGAGCCTTGATGGCTGAGTTGTTCGCAACCACCATGACCCCCAAAGAGAGAGTCAAATATCTCAATTAAAGATTCATGACCATCTTAAACAAGTTCCAGCCCGCGGTGAAACCCACTCAAGAGTTGCAAATTGAGGTTTATGCCAACGCGCTTCCGGCTTTTATTTCCATGTTCGTTAAAAGATCCGCCAAGAAAACCCTTGAAGAGAATTTTGAAGAGGCCAAGACGATAGAATTCCAGATGAAAGGATGTAAAAAAGGCCAAGCCTCTCTAGTGAGAAAAGAAAGCCAGCCCCCTCCTAGGAGAGGACTCCTTTTGACTAGATCGTCGAGGAAACTGGCTGAACAAACTCTCGACGAAGGTAATGGAGATATAGAATATCTGCAGCACATGGTCAAGAAATTATCAAATGATATTATAGACATGAAAAGAAGTGCAGGGGAAGAAAACCAAGGCCCAAATCCCTATAAGCCTTTCTTTAAAAGAAATGAGCCTTTCAAAGCAATTGAACCTCCCCCAGCCAACCTAAACATTGACCTAGGGAATGTTGCGTCTGATTCTTTCTGCACCTATCACTAGGAGAACCACTCTGAAAGAGAATTCCCTTAATGGGTCCACGCCATGAATTTAATGGCCAATCATTTTCTGGATGAAGTCTCACTGACCGAATAGTCAAGAAGTTTGGCCATGAATATTGTTGATCAGAAAGAAGCTGACTCACCACAAGACACAACCATGTTGATATGGGATCCCGACGTGATCACATCTTTGGATGAGTTGTTTGAGTCTCAAGAACAACCCACAAAAGTTTTGGTAGTATAGACGCGTAGTAAAGGTCAACTCGGCTCGAAAAATACCGATGCCATTCAGGCCTTGCAAATTAAGTTAACTCCCGATCGCCCGAAAATACCTTTCTCTCCCGGCGAAAAGCCTATAAGCATCCATACCAAGGAATTTGAAAAACTGGATTACAACGTAGTTGAATATTTGAAAAATATGAAGGCTAACATATCGGTTATGGATATATGTAGGATTCCTCAGCAGAAAGACTTTCTGTTGCAAGCTCTGAGCTCAGTAGAAGACCCAACTACATGCAATGGTCAGAAGAAGGATCTATCCTCAATAGATTTGGAAAGCAAGCCAACCATAAATACCTACTCATAAGGTAGGAAGGAGAGGCCTTTTGTACCACCTTTCCTTTTAAAGTTCGAAGTTTTTAACAGGAATCTTCACAATTATTTGGTAGATTCTAGGGTGTCCTCTAATGTAATTCCCTTGGCCGTTTGTAATAAATTGGGTGCTTCCCCTCTCAAAAGTGATAAACATGTCATACAATTGGACATAACCCAGGTCAAGGTCATGGGAGAACTCAAAGATTTGATGATCAGGATAGCAACACATCCTAATTTCGTATAGGTGATTGACATCATTGTGGTGGATATCCTTGAGGCATATGGGATATTGTTAAGTCGAGATTGGTCTGAAAATATAAATGGATATTTCCGTACAGATTGGGCACACCTTTGGCTACCGCTGAAGGGTTACAAGAACACGATCAAAATTGATAGGGAGAGATATCTGAAGCATACGATCACTGAACTGGAAACCCCGAACGAACCAATCTCTATCGATTTCCTCATATTGGGAAACTATTCCTGTGATTCTCACTTTGACAATTTTTCTCCTCTCCTGTCTAATGTTCCGCTTACTCAAAACTCTGAAATGATCTTTCAAGAAGAATCCCCGATGCCAATAGGAGATTCTCTCTTCTGTCAAAACCCCGCACTAGGACTTGCGAAAGATAAGATCAGAGAACAAAAAACTGGTGATGGGAGAGAAAGGAGCGATTGTCTTTCGCAAATTTGGACCCTCTATTTTGATGGATCTAAATCACAAGAAGGGACAAGAGCATGTTTCATCCTCATCGACCCGAAGGGTAAACGTCATTTCTTGTCCTGTAGGCTAGAATTTGAATGTACCAATAACATTGCCGAGTATGAAGCTCTAGCACAGGGGTTAAAGAAAGCCATAGACCCGGGTGTCAAGGAAATGAAAGTTTTTGAAGACTCTGAAATCATTATTAGACAAGTAAGGAATACCATACACTGCAATTCACATCATCTTAAGAAATACCAGCATGAGGTGCATAGGCTAATAGAATGCTTTGAGGCTTTCAATATCACTGCAATCCCTAGAGAAAAGAATATCCTTGCTGACTCCTTAGCCACAACTACTTCCATACTGTCGCCTTTAGAAGATTATGAAGCCTCCCAATTCACTGTAGAGATTCTCTACAAACCGTCGGTGCCAAACAACATTTTTAATTGGAAAGTTTTTGAAGGTGACAAGCAAATCATAAAGTTCTTGACCAACCAAGACAATTTCAAAGACCTGGCCATAGATGATGAAGAGTTCCAAGAGAAAACAACTGAAACTAATCCCCAAGAAGGACAAAATGTCGTAAAATTGAAGGCCCACACAATCCCAAGGGGGATAGCCAATCTAGAGAGTCTGTTTGATCTAAAGGATCGTTTTAAAGGACCCAAAAATGAGAAGATTGGTAGCTCCTGTCCCCTCCATGAAACTGTGAATCTCGAGACTCCAGAGGCCCCGAAGAATGTTAATCTCGGAAAAACTATATCTAAGGGAGAGAGGAAGGCCTACCTCAAATTATTCAGGCAGTACCAGGGTGTTTTCGCGTGGTCCTATAAGGATTTGAAAATGTACGACACCCGTATTATTCAACAGACCATCCCGTTGAAACCCGAAATGAAACCTTTCCAACAAAAGCTCTAAAAGTATCACCCATCCATGGAACCCCTCATGTATCAGGAATTGAGGAAGCTTTTATATGTGAAGATAATTTTTCAGGTTAGACATTCCTCCTGGGTGGCAAATCTTGTCCCAGTAAGGAAAAAGTCGGGAGAGATCCGATTGTGCATAGATTTCCGGAACCTCAACAGAGCTTCAGAAAAGGACAATTATCTCGTCCCGCCGATGGAACAACTCCTGCAGACCGTGTCGGGCTCGAAGAGTTTTTCTTTACTAGATGGTTTCTCAGGCTACAACCAAGTGTTGGTTTCAGAGGAAGATCGTTTAAAAACCACCTTCCGAACCAAATGGGGAACCTTTTCTTATAAACACATGCCCTTTGGGTTAATCAATGCAGGAGAAACCTTCCAAAGGGCCATGGACGTGGATTTTCGAGGACTTATCAATAGGTGTGTGGTGGTGTATCTAGATGATATAATAGTATATTCGAAGAATAGGGAAAAGCACATCCAACACCTAACCCAGATTTTTGAGAGATGCAGGAAGTACGGTATATCGCTAAATCCTAAGAAAACTATCTTCGGTGTCGAGGAAGGTAAGTTGTTAGGTCATATTATATCTCGAGCAGGGATTCACATAGATCCAGAAAGGATTAAGGCCATATCCCAACTCCCGCTACCCCATAACATGAAATCCATGCAGTCCTTTTTCGGGCAAATCAATTTTGTGAGGAAATTCACTCCCGATTTTGCCAAAATTATCAAACCTTTACAAAAGATGATTCACAAGGATGTCAAATTTAAGTGGGATGATGAGAGACAAAATACTTTCAACGATATCAAAGCTGCCATATCCCAGGCTCCAGTGTTGCGAAGTCCTGATTTTAATAGAGACTTTTCCCTTTATACTTTCGCCTCCGACCAATCGCTAGCGGAGGTTTTAACCCAAAATGACGATGAAAAAAATGAAGCCCCAGTGTCGTTTATGAGTACTAATCTTCAAGGATCCGAGCTCAATTATCCTACCATAGACAAGTAAGCCTACATGGTCTATAAGGCAGTAAAACATTTCAGGTCCTACATTCTTAGGAATCACACTAAGGTGATTGTACCACACCCTGCGGTCCGATCCCTGTTTACCCAACAAGAAATGGGGGAAAGAAGGGGGAACTGGATGGCAGTAGTCCAAGAATTTGATCTATATATAAAACCTGCCAAGCTAGTAAGAGGACAAGGTTTGCGTAAGCTTGCAGCTGAAGCGCAGGATCAAGAAAATGAATATCCTGGGTGGGAAAACAAAATGACGCTATGGTGCAACGAAGTAGCATACCTCTCCCCAAGACAAGACTCCTGGTACAAGGATTTAGCTTATATTTTACATCACAGAGCTTGTCCCGAGAACCTTAACCCTAGGGAACAAAGAGCCCTGAGATTGAAATCTGCACAGTATCGCCTTATAAATTTGGTGCTCTTCTGGATCAATTATGATGGGGTACTATTGAGATGCCTCGAACGAGAAGACGCTGACAAGGTGCTGGAGGAACTCCTTGACGGACCCGCCGGAGGACACTTTGCAGGAAACACCACAACCCATAATATTATGAGAGCCGACTATTACTGGCCCACCTTGTTTAAACATACACATACTCATGCTAGGAACTGTAAGACTTGTCAAATAAGTGTTGGAAAGGAGAAAAGGGCAACAATCCCACTTCAGCCCGTGACTGTCTCCAGGCCTTTTGAGAAGTGGGGGTTGGATATCATAGTAGAAAATACTCCTAGTTCTTCAAAACTCCACAAGTACATTCTTACTGCTATCGACTATTTCATGAGGTGGGTAGAGGCCATTCCTCTGACTCATGTAAACGGGAAGGTAGTAATCCAATTTATAGAACAATAGTTGATCACGAGGTTTGGCGTCCCCTCTGTTCTGGTCTTTGATAATGCATCCTACTTATCTTCTACCCTATTGACAGAGGTTTCTCTAGACAAAGGAATCATAATCAAGTACTCTGCAAATTAGTACCCTCAAGGAAACAATGTGGCAGAGTTAACTAATAAGAACCTGGTAAGAATTTTGAAGAAGACGGTTACAGATAACCAGATAAATTGGCACAACCAAATCCATAACGCTCTATGGGATGATAGGGTCACACCCAAAGAAGCTATAGGGAATTCCCCATACTTTCTGGTCTATGGATAGGAATCCATCCTCCCGAACGAGATTTATCTGCCATCTCTCCAATTGTCCCAAGACTCCAATGAAGAACCCTCGTCGGCCATGCAACAGAGGATCGACACTCTGATCATGCTGGAAGAACAAAGAGAAAAGGCCAAGTCGAAGTTCCTATCCCACAAACAAATAGTGAAAAGATGGTTCGATAGGCATAAGTCTAAAGAAAAGATTTTTGAGGTAGGAGACTTAGTCCTGAAGTGGGATAAAGAAAATGAACCAAAGGGAAAACATTCTAAGTTTCAAAGCTTATGGCTGGGACCTTTCCAAGTGGCCGAGAAAATCGGGGCAGATACTTATCGGCTGCAGGACTTGAGGGGAGAACCTGATGCCCTCACAGTAAATGGCCAAGCCCTAAAATAATACTTCCAATAATAATAATAATAATAATAATAATAATAATAATATATATATATGTATAGTAATAATAACTTCTGTTAAAATCAAAGAAGTGTCGGAGATATCTACTATGTGGTTCGGTAATACCTCAAGGGAAACACAAGAGGAACAGAGATTCTGCATTCGCCCAGTGAATTTCCATTTTTTGAGTACTCAACACACCCTAAAAAGTATGTGACCATTTACAGATTTTTGGGGTACCACTCGATTTTTGGCTTGAAATTTTTTCACCCGAGAGAAACCGATACCTTCACTTATCTTATATGTTTCATGATTGAATTGATTAAAGTTTGCTTGTGTACAACAAAGAACCTTCTTAACTCTGAAAGAGACTTAATTACTACTCAAGGAATCGGTGACCCAGATCTTTCCCCGACTCACTTCAGAGATTCGACATCGACAAAAGTTAAAGGTGGCGAAAATCATTTGGGAAGTCAAAGTAGCCGAGTGTCGACCTTCATCGGCATCGGCCAATGAGAGCGTTTCTCTCCTACGAATAAACCTCGGAAAGGATTTTGCCAAAGACCGATCCATTTTTTTTTGGAAGAAAAGTGTAATAGTACGCGCCACACAAAAGGAAGAGTGACATCGCCAACCTCCGACCCCCGATACATTTTCGGCATTAAAAGACATTACAATGGGTAAATCTGCAAAGAAAAAAAAACTTTGCATTATTTTCTTTTCCCAATATCGGCACCCGTAGTATCTGATCCTTTATTAGTGTTTTCGACGCAAGAGAAGTCCCAAGTAAGATCCTTATTTATCAATGAATGCCTTTTATAACTAAATGTTTCTAATGATCCAGGGTTAATAATGCCACGTAAGCATCTATTGATATTAAAAATCTTACAAAAGGGAAACGTATCAACAAACCCACAGTACAATAATGACAATTACAAGATCTGATAATTTGTGCAAACTGATAATTTGTGATAAGAAAACATGGTTAATATTCTATTTACATCCATAGTAAAGCATAATACATTCAAAATACTTCCGATATTTAGTATTGAAGGCTCCCGCCAAACCTAGATCAAATACAACTAAGCCACACCGACGCCATGACCAGTCGGCCTGGTGGCAGTAAAACCACGAATATCTTTGCAACAAAAGAGAAAAAGGGGAAATTTGTCCAAGCGTCGCTCAGGGGAATGAAAGGTATAGGATCACCTACTAAGCCTCTTCCGCACACGAAACTTTTTCGAAGTTACTATTCACGCCTTGCACTATATCCTTTTCCTCCGCCACCAGCTATGCCTCATGCAACTGCACAATTGTATCTTGTGCTTCCTGAAGCCATCTATGCAGCCAAACCATTCTTCCTACACGACCCTGCGATGACGATATCTTTTGGTCTTTTGCTGCCAACTGACGCCGCAACTCTCAGTTTTCTTGGTGGAGTTCGGCTATCGCAAGATTAGCCCGCTCTAATTGCTAAGCTGGGCTCTCGACAGGAGAACCTGGTGCTTTTTCCTGTCGTCTCCCTTTTTCCCTACCAGTAGTCCCAACCATCCCCGACCAGTTGGCAGGCATCGTAGACCCCTCAGGGACTGGATGTACTTTTAGCTTAACCGAAAGGTGGTTTTCCTCCTCTTTGCTCGAATCTTTCCTAGGCCTTCCTCTTCTCCATAGTTTTTTCTCATGAGAAGGCACGTTTACCAGCATACCTTTCCTAGACGCACCCTTTTCAGCTTCAATCTCCGCTGAGGACGCCGACACCATCTTTGAGCCAAAACCTGCACCTCCTATTGAGCTTTCAAGGACGTGGGTAGCTGACCAGAAAGAATCCCAGGCACGCTGGGGCTCAGACTTGGCGCTCCGGCTACCTCGCGGACCCTGTCCCATGTTTGGAGGGGATCCCATTACGCAATAGCATAGCGAATCGGTCTTCCACAGGTGACAGAGGATGTCTACGCAGGACTTCCCCAAGATGAATTTGCTAGACCGGAATACCAGAGAGTATAAGCTTGGCATAAGCATAAGATTTCCCACAGAACTCCTAGAATTTATAGAAAAAACAAAGGAGCGAAACGTAGCGTGCCAGTGCAAGACTCACACCTCGCGACACGATGTTTAAAGACTCGACACACCACAGTTGTTTGACGGATACAATCCAGAGCATGTAAATGCCACCGATCGAAGTTACAGAGAACATACGATATGATCCTTCCGATCTTTCCTCGGGGCTCCGTTATTTAACGAATGATGTTATACACGCTTGATAATACGGATTCTGGGGGAATTTAATGGATTTCCTTTTATGGTGTCCAACCTTTTGGGAGTATACACGCGTACGCTCACCTTCGACGTCTCTTTTCGGCCCCAAAAGTCAAATAATTACTATGACGATTTAAAAAAAAACACTCATGGATGTCGTACTTGATTTTCCATTCCATGATATACTGACATAATTCATTTAATCAAAAGGAGCGGCAACTTCGTCTAGGTCATCATAGGTCATATGAAGGAGTGACTGATATCACGTAAGTATTAAATGACTGAGACTAGCGGGATACACATGTATGCATTAGTCTTTTTTATTTATTTATGTCCTATAACAGGTTGCTTAAATCGCTAAAACTTCCTCTATCTTGATTTACAGGTAAGAATCCTCCCCGATTACCGAACAGAGCTCATCCTATGGCCTCGCTAAAGGACTCATAAGGAACACCGAAGCTGGATCATCGACGCAATAAGGGATTCTTAAGTCCCCCTGAATGCAGTGCCCCCGATAAGTTTATCGACCTGAGCGAGGTGGTCAAGTTGCACACCGAACAAGACTTGCTATGGACCGAAGAATGCGCGAAGATATCTGATGCGAAGCCAGGACAAGTGCAACAATTCACGAAATATCCAATTAGAGCCCGAACCATGTTGCAACTACTAAGCGCCAGTTTGGTAAAGTATCAGATGCATTCAATGGATATCAGAGGAGTATATGCCGCCCCAATGGAACAACACAGGTTCCCATGAGCCCAAACCTGTGAAGATCTGTTTATCAGCTGGTCTGAATATGAAGAAATTCATCTGTTTCAAGAAATATCCCAGATGAACTGTTAAATAAACTGTTGGATGACCGCGCCACATGGCGATTTTTGTTTGGTTCAAACTATACTTAGCTGTTAATTTCGGTTGAATTTTATATTATAAATAGAGACATCGACCGATTAGTCAGAGGTTGATGGTTGTTGTAAGAACTCTTTCTTTTGGTTGTTGATAATTATTTTGAGACTGCTATGAATTGAGAAGTCCTTCTAGACCAAAGACAAGCTATTTTCATCATATGTATGTGATTGGAGTTTGGAGAAGAATTACTTCCTATCCTATTCCAAGAATGATGTAGTAAATGAGCAAGAGCAATCGATTATGTTGTCAAGTTATCTGGTGAAATTTTTTGATGTTGTTTGCTTTAATGATGAGGATAAATCATTGTGTTGTTATGTGATGAATGTTATGGTAGATGAATTATTTTTCTTACCGTGATATTGATTACATATGTGTTTTATTTCTGATTAATTAGTTTTCTCAGACAATAATTCGATGTTCATTTGGTTAATGTATCAGTACTAGGCCCTTTGGCATAAAATCATTGTCTGCATGTTTGAGCAGTGGGTTATCCCAAGCTCAACCTCTTTCCCAATAGTTGAAATTCAATCCTGTTACTTGTCAAGTTGGCTTATGCTGGCGTGCATCTCTCAAACTAGTCCCACCTAAGAGGAAAATACAGAAAAGAACATTCCTACTTGAAGGAAGAGCCTTCACGAGAAAACGCAAAATCCCATCGATAAATTGGCCGGATCGCAAGATCTGGAGAACCATTCCACCTCAAACGCTACAAAGTCTAATTGGGCCTCGGTGGCGGGTTTGCTTCCTGCTGTTGAATCAAGGGAATTAAGACCCATCAACACACTACAGAGCGACTAGGTAGGTTGGTAATGAATAACATGATGACTCTATTGTAGCACAGTGCACAAGCCTAAACTGATTACAGAAAGCATAATATAGAATCCAGTTGTTGTGGACATAGCAAAAAGTTTGGGTGAACCATGTTAACTATGTGTCTTTATGTGTGTGATTCATATGATTTTTATGAATAATAGGTTTATGCATGTTAGAATATATGTGTTTACTATATGATTATTGCGTAGTAGTTAGGAACGTTATGGTGAATGGGTTATGTTGCAATCTGCATCATGATGGTATTGGATAAGATAATTTACTAAGTAATCAAGGAATAACATACACGGGATAATGATCACAAAGTAGATAAGTAAGACTAAACATGATAATAGCCTCCCATCCCCTCACTACTGCAGAAACTTGGTTCCTGCAGCCCCAATAGATGCCTCAGGTGAGACTTCACTTGCATGTAGGTGATGCCGAAAGGGTCGATATCTGAAGGGTTTTGTTGGTCAAGATAACTTGAACCTAGGGTCTTACAAACACAAGCCAACAAATGGTTACATTGTCAGGACTCAAAATCTGTGATTGAGGGAATGCTTTGTAGGCTGACTAAGAAAGAGATCTCATAATGGATAGAAGGGAAGGAATGAGAATTTTCTCTAAAAGAGAATATAAACCATTGAATGAGTGATGAGCAATGGATGAAAACATATTTGTACATAGAGTGGCATGAGATTTTCTTTGGATATTTTCTAATTATCTTAACTAAGTGGTTAGAAATATTAGTGGAGAATACTGGAAGGTACCGAACTGCATTGTCGAGGAACTGGACTCCTGAGTTGGTAAGGCAGTTGAATTATGTAAGTAATAAGACTTCATGTGTAGTTGATTTCTGGTTGGACAGTATATTGGTAGGTTATATTATAGAATTATTAGTGGATTGAACCCAGTCATACAGTGTTGTAGAAAAGGATTTCTTCAAGGGTTTGCACGAAAGGTTTACAGAATCATTGGGTACCTGGATAAATATGTTGTGCTACAAGTGTGTGATGATAATGGAGTCTGATTGCTAAGGGTCTCTACGCACATAAGGGAATCAAGGGATGACAAGAGGATAGTCTAAAGGTAGGAAATAATGAAGGAACAAATGAAGAAGTAAGGGAGGGATTGAGGATGCAAAGAATCGAAGGAGATGTATTAGAAGAAGAAGATATGTTTATAGTACTACGCAGTGGAGGAAGATACAAGCAACTGAAGACTGGGGCCGGGAAGAGAGAGCCATGTGGAGAGGTTGAGAGAAGAGAAACATGCACGATATTCCAGACCATAGAAATACTGCAGTTAGAAGGAGAGAAATAAGATCCTTAGTTCAGTCCAATAATACAAGAGCCAGTGAGTCCTACTCAGGCAGGATCCTATGTCGACTCCACAACCCCGTGTGAATCACATAGATCGGAAATCACAGTTAAATATTTTTCAAAAGCACTCATAATCAATAGAAGAAGTCAGAATAGTAGTAATCAGAGCAATGGGAGTAGAGTGTCGAGCTAGAGCAGTGGAAGCAGTGCATCGAGTCATATTCAACCAACATCGCCAAGGGGAGGTACTACACAAAATAACATGGTAGGGTTAGATACCACATTGAGACTACTTGAATTCTAGGGAGTGGGGTCAGAGGACCCATAACAACATCTATTTGTATGTGAAACAATTTGGGCTACGAAGAATGTCAGAGACGAGGCTATAAAGATTGCGTTGTTGGAAACAACATTTAGAGGCCTGACATTAGTCTAGTATATGAAACTACAAAGTACTACGCCTACAAGACAAGCAAGGACTTTATAATAAATTAGAAAAGCATTGTTGAAAGAGTTAAAGAAGCCAAAATATGATTCACAGTACATCACAGAGTTGAAAGAAATCAAACAGGTGAAAACTGAGTCCATTTGGGACTATGACCAAAGGTTTAAGGATTTGATGAGTAGACTGGCATTCTAGATTCCCGATCAACAACACCAAGAATGAATTATTGGAGGATTACTACCACACATTTATAGGTCATTGATTCAATAGAAGCTTGTGTCACAACCTGAAGCTTTGGAGATTGCAATGAAATCAGAAGCATCCCCTATAGGAGATAGTGTAGGGATGACACAAGTCTAGACACAACTAGTTGCCTTGACAATTCAACTGGAAGAGCTTACAAAGGGGAAGGATAAGTGGGAACAAGTCTAGAGTACTAAATGAAGGACTTAAGGCCACCAAAAGGATGAATGCCCAACATTTGCCCAGTATTTGGTGACTAGAGCACCAAATCCATTACCAAGAAGGGGATATTGTGAAATATATAAGAAATTGGGACATCATTCGACTGAATGTCCATTACTGTAGAAATATAAAAGTGTGCCAAGGAGCTTCTTTTGAAACTTTTGCAAGTCAGTAGGGAATGAAGATAAGGATTGTCATGCATTCAATTTAATGAGATAACACACTTCATGAGATATGTATAGGATTCAGGGGGAGAATGTTGCGACAAAAGGAGGTGGTACACAATATAATAATTAGAGAGGATTTAATCCAGGGAACCGATGAATATTTGGCAAAGGCAGAGGCAGAGGCGGAGAAAATTTTGGCAAAGGAGGTAGAGGACCAATAATATGTTACAATTGTAATCAACTGGGACACTTAGATCATGATTGCCCGAATCCATGCACAACCTACACATATTGTAGAGCACTGGAATATTGTCCTCAACTACTTGTGAAATGGTATGCAAGAGGGAATATGAACCATAACCCAAATCAAAACGTACATAAGATATCAGTTGAGAAACACAATAAAGGACCTAGAATAATAGTTGTTATGTGCAAAGGAGCTAGAACAAGGGATGATGTGACTAATGGAGGAAGAGATGATGAGAAATGGGTAAGGAAATCAACATGACCTATGCCAACATTTCACTCTCAACAAGAAAATGAGATGTATCAGAGGGAAAGAAAAGAGATACTAGAACCGGATTGGGTAGCATCAACATCATCTGTGCCTCCTATCTATGAACATACGATGTCAGAAAAGCCACTTGAGAAGGTAAGTACTCTAAGAGAGTTTCTAAGAAGTTGCATAGAATTGATGAAAGATGAAACTAAATTGAATGAATTATGTGAAATGATTGATCATTGTGCACAATAAAGGGAAATTTCTATCGCACAAAGGGTAGTGAATCATGTACTACGCAAAAAGAGGACCATCGGAGAATTCAGATTAAGTGTGCAGATTGGGGAATAAAATGTGGATAATGTGATCTTAGACTCAGGGTATGAAGTAAATGTGTTACCAAACAAGACTTGGGAAATGATGGAGAAACCCAAGTTGATTTGGTCTCATGTTCAATTAATGTTGGCGAACCAACATAAGATAGTCCTGATTGGTCGATTGATGAGAGTACCTATGAATATAGATGGGGTGCACAGTGTAGAAAATTTTGAAGTCATCGAGATCATGGATGATAGTTAGTCATATCCATGACTGATGGGACTTGAATAGGCGATCATTAATATGAAGAAGAGGGATATTATAGTTGAGGTAGGAGCCTTAAAGGTTACTGCACCATTGGATCCAATGAAAGGAAAAAAGTACATAGAGTCAGCAAGAGGGAATGGAATTTGCAACCTGTATAATATGACTATGTTGATTGATGACTATGTTAACCCCACTGTAGATGGTGCACTAAGTTGGAGAAGCATTAGCTTGTGTGGTTCAGACTTAGAGGAAGGTCTAGAACATTGGTAGTAGAGGATGCATGAAGTATCAACTAGACGATGTGCACACATAACTTGATCATTGCGCTGGATTGGAATGGAGTTATGTGATCCACCGAGGTATGATGGATTGATTGATATATGATCATTTTTAAAGGTGTTTGAGTTACATGTACCCAAATAACAAATCCTGTTGTCACTAGATGTTGTTTTGAAAGGTAGTCCGACCAAATGGTGGGTTGTACACAAAGAGGGAATGGAAGACTGGTCGCAGTGTAGGAGACTAATGTTAGTAAGGTTTGGTACCAAGGTGGAGTATATTGCACATAATTATACAGGGATGAGTGACACAGAATATCATATTGTGTAGTGAAGAAATAGACGAAGTTCGACAATGGAGGAGGAATGGATACACACGTTTATACTGTTACACATTATTTTGGTCACCCTAATGATGATTTCACAAACATGTGTTCAGGCTCCCAACATGACTTTTTGCCTGAGAAAAGAAATTTATTTCCTCCTCTACAAGGCTGCTTTTTAGAAAGGGTCCGCAGGTTGCATATATTACACAGTGTGGAATTAAGCAGGGTGCGGCGGCGTTCCAAAGATAAAAGAGGAAATCTATGATTTCCGTAGGCTGCTCTATAGCTGGCCCACGGGATTTCCACAGGCTACTATATAAGTAGGGTGCGGCGGCATTCCAAAGCTAAAAGAGGAAAGAAGTTTCATGAAGTTTCTAGAAGGGGAATCTTATAGAATGTGAGGTGGTGTCCATATGGTTGCGATCCTACCAGTTTCTCTGATTTGATGGGATCATACTCATCCCTTTAACCACTTCACCTTCTCCTATATAATCATGGGCTTATCATGGAAAAGGTTAAGAAAGATTAAGCAGAGAATTGATGAAAGAATAGGTTGAAGACTGTGTGAAGAATCATGTTCTTAGTGATGCTTGAGACCTCTATTTGTTTATCAATCTTTTGCGGATTATCTTCATGCGGATTTCAGAACAAGTTTATGTGTGTGTTGGAATGAAGGACCACTAAAAGGGAACTTGCAACATCAAGGCAATTTGTTGTATCTTCTACTTTTCATTAATATAATACGGTAGCACATCCCTTTCCCATAAAATGATTAGTATTTTATTACATGATTCCTTGATCACATGTTTAGATTGTCATTGAATTCTACTATTGCTACTTTCACGTTGGTTGGTTTATGTTATCGTAGATATGATTCTACAAGAGTACTAGAGTGAAGCAGGGACAATAAAGATACAAGGAAGCGATTCATAAGGTATGTTATCTATTCCTCCTTTGATAGTAAACTCAATGATTACAACTTAGGGAAAGTGTCTTGTTCCGTCTCGTTTTGTTCTAATTCCAGGTGGATCAAGGGGGATTAGTTCATGTCCGCATCTACCGATTTACCCAATAACAATACATACATTGGATACGATTCCTAAGAACTGGTACATGGAGCTAGAAATGCGCACAGAAACAACAAACTGGGACGAGTTGATTCAGAGGTTCAAGGTAACATTTACTTTCGAACATGAATCTATAGTGGTAGACGCATCCCTACAAGTCATTCAAACCAAGATATTTGAAGAAGAAGGGCCGATGGACGTGGCACCTATGTGCAGTGCGCACAAAGATTCTATGATTGTCCACAAATAACTGGAATGTTACAATATTGCTAAGGAAGAGAAAGACGAGGGAGATACAAGGAATGTAAAAGTACTTGAAATTGAGGGGGAACGCGTAGTGGAAGTGTTGAACAACTGAGAGGGGGGGGGGTGAATCAGTTGTTACCGAGCTTAAACAATTATGCTTATTTTAAACTCTTTGCAGAGCACTGAATGACAATCACAATAATGCAGGGAAGTAAGCAATAGAACATTCAACATCATTCACACATATGAAATATACAG
>ML784900.1:582086-695133 GCA_009831015.1 Picea engelmannii | reverse complement strand
ATCACAATAATGCAGGGAAGTAAGCAATAGAACATTCAACATCATTCACACATATGAAATATACAGAGACAGATATTTCCTGAGGAAACCCATAAAGGGTAAAAACCTCTTCTTATTTATATGATAAGTAATCTTTACATTCTGTACATTATCATACTTATGAGAACCAACTCATAATGAGGCTACAACCTCTGTTTTGCAAGATGCAACTTGCTGAGAGCACCAACTCTCTGTTTTCTCTAGCACCTACTAGAAGGAAGCACCAACTCCCTGGTTTCTCTAGCACCCACTAGAAGGAAGCACCAACTCCCTAAGTGTTCCAGCACCAACTAGATGGAAGCACCAACTTCCAACCATGCATGCACCAACCTGTATAACATAGAACAACAGTTCTCCCTTGCACCACCCTGCCACCCTGGTTTCTCTGGCTGCAACCAGATGGAATCTATAACTCCCTATGTTCAAGAACCCACTTGAACCTCTGAGGACAACAGTCCTCCCTAGGACCTCCCTACCACCCAGAAATATAAATCTTTGCCGTATATAAATTTATCACAATGATATGATATTTATCATTGGCTTACCAGACTTATCACTGTTCTGCTATGTTTCTCTGCTCTCCAGTATCAATGTCTCTCTGTCTGCATCTTCTTGTGCTTTCTGATATTCTATTTTTCCCTACAAGAGTACCTCAACCTTCCTTTACTGTCTCACTATCTTGTTGCACACAGCCTTATGCTTTCTGTGCTTCTACCTTTTATGCTCTGTGCACCATGTCCATTTCAATGCACCATTCCTCTTCTCTGTATTTCAGCTGCTGCACACTCCTCCTTCTACAGTCCTGAATCCCTCTCAACAACATCAACACTCATCTCTTCTTTGTTCTGCATACTTATAGTCTCTGTGCACCTTGTGCATGCTATCTCACCATGCTTCTGCATGCTCTCCCCATGTTGAGTGCTCTGCCTGATTATCATTGCAACTCTTCAGCTTCTCTGGTAGTTAAATCCATGCGTCCATCATCACTGGGTGTTATGTTGAGATTCCTTCACCTCTCCAGCAGTCGAGACTCTTCGTCTTCTCTGTTACTGTCGAGCTCAACCTCTCCATTGCAGTTACAGGATTCAACACTCTTCCATCTATCAATCGCCTCTATGACCAGTCTTCATTCCACTGGCAGATTCCTTCAGACTCTTCAGCTCCTTTGACAATTATATAGAAGTCTCTTCGAGTCCTCTAGCAGAAACCATCAGTGGTTTCTAGAAGTTATAGTGCGAACCTTGAAATGGAGCCTAGCTATGGTAGCTCCTTCCACTTACGTGACCACCGACGGTGACCACCGGCTACATAGACATTTCGCCATTTCGACATTTTGACAATTGGCAATTCGACATTCGTGTGATCAAGTGTCTTGACACTCCAAGTCTCGATCCCCGAAATGGAGCTTGGTTGCACTAGCTCCTTCCTCCATATTCCACAGATGTGACCACTGGCCGTGACCACAGCCTTATTTGAAACTGCATTTCAAAATTTCGTGTTTTGTGAATTTGTTGCGAGTCACTCTGACTCTTCCAACTCTTGATCCCCGAAACTATGAAAAATGAGCTTATCTCTTCGAGCTCTTCTCTACAACTCTTCGACGATGTGACCACTGGCAGTGACCAAGCCTTATTCAAAACTGCATTTCGCAATTTCGCGTTTCGGCACTTCGGGACTCCTGTGATGAAGAGTCTCAGGTCTTGACTCCTCCATCTCCCAGTATCTGAAAATCCAAAATGGAGTTATTTCCCGGTCTGCGAAATTCTTTGTTGATGTGCCTGTTTCGGGATTTCAGTGTTTCATATTTCAACGTTTCGATATTTCTGTGATGAAGTGTTTCGACACTTCCAACTCCTGGTATCCGAAACTATCCTCCTACTTTCGGGATTTCGACGTTTCACATTTCACAATTCCGGGACTCCTGATGATGAAGAGTCTCGACTCTTCCAACTCCCGGTATCCGAAACTATCCTCCTGCTTTCGGGATTTCGACGTTTTTCATTTCGTGATTCCGAGACTCCTGTGATGAAGAGTCTCGACTCTTGACCCCTCCAACTCCTGGTATCTGAACCTCCAGTCGATGTGCCTGTTTTGGGTTTTCGGGGTTTCACATTTCGTAATTCCGGGACTCCTGAAGATGAAGAGTCTCGACTCTTCCAACTCCCGGTATCTGAAACTGTCCTCCTTCTTTCGGGATTTCAGTGTTTCGCATTTCGCGATTCTGGGACTCCTGATGATGAAGATTCTCAACTCTTCCAACTCCCGGTATCCGAAACTGTCCTCCTGCCTTCGAGATTTCGTAACCCCGCTTCACCTTGCTCTGTAAAGAACGTGCAGGTTCTCCTGGATCCAACGTCGTTCGGACCTCGGGCTCAGATCTGACGTTCATCGGGAATTCTCAATGGGATCCAAAGATCACTGTCGCTTCTCCACCCAGGCTTACACATCCTCCTAACTTGGAATAATTTCTAAGTGTCAAAGGCCTCAACCTTTGATCCATCTAAGATCTTGAGTATGCTATCTCTCTTGAGCTTTGGTAATGAGTTAACCTCGTCCCTGGTGCACACCTACGTACTTCGTGCAATTCTGTGCTAATCCTCCTAAGCTTACGTTGTCCCTGTTTTGCCATCACTGCATACTCTGATCTTTCCATCAATGACAATCACACCTGCCTGTAAACATGCCAACAAGAAGGACCTGCACTTGAATATGTGGTGTACACGTAGCCAATAAAGACACAGAAGATTAACATTGGGACGACAAAGAATCCAAAGTTTGTGTAGATAGGAGATTATTCAAATGATGAAACGATGGAGAAGATTGCAGATTTACTACGTGAGTATCAAGATCTATTCCCAACTACATTCTCAGAGATGAAGGGGATAACTGGTGAGTTAAGAGAGATGAAGATCCCTTTGAAACCCGGTTCTAAGCTAGTCAGACATATACCCTACAGGTTAAATCTGAATTATAAAGAGAAGGTGAAGGTAGAAATAGATCGGATGTTAGACGTGGGGATTATCGAACCAGTGGTGGAATATAAATGGATAAGTCCAATGGTGGTACAAGATAAGAAAACATATGGAATCAATATTTGTGTTGACCCGAGAAAGCTGAATGATGCATGTCTACATGATCAATTTCCAACACCGTTCACAGACAAAGTACTAGAGAATGTAGGAGGGCAGGAGGCCTATTATTTCATAGATGGATTTCCAGGGTACCATCATATTAATATTTCACAAGAAGATAGGTATAATACTACTTTTGCAAAAAAATGGAGAAGCTATCAATACACATTGATGCCCTTTGGACTAAAGAATGCACCTGTAGTTTTTTCAAGAGTTGTGATTGCAGCTTTTAAGGAATTTATTCATAATTTCCTTGAAGTGTTCTTAGATGATTGGATTGTGTTTAGTTTATTGAAATATAACATAGAAGTAATCAGGTAAATGTTGGATAGGTGTAGACAATGTAAGATTTCGCTGCATTTAAATAAATGTATTTTTTTGTGTGCCTTTTGGGATTTTGTTGGACCATGTGGTGTGTAAGCAGGACTTATTAATGGATCCTACCAAGATTGCAGTGATTCTATATTTACAACCACCTACATCAGTTAGACAACTGAGGGAAACTCTGAGCCATACACGATATTATAGAAAGTTCATTAAGGGTTATGTGCAGATTACAAAACCTATGAAGAAGTTGTTGAAGAAAGAAGCAAAGTTCCAATGGAATGAGGACTGTCAGAAGGGTTTGGACACGTTGAAGAAGAAATTAGTCATCACATCGATTTCAATTTTCCCATATTGGAAGAAGGAGTTCTATGTTCATGTAGATGCGTCGTCCATATCTTTGGGCACAATATTATCTCAACCAGGGGAAGGAGACATAGATCACCCAATTGATTTTGCAAGTAGGAACCTGTCCATAACAGAGAAAAATTACACCACTACAGAGAGAGAAGGATTGGCAGTGGTATATGTGCTACAAAAGTTTAGACATTATTTATTGGGTTCTCACTTTAATATGTATAAATACCATTCTACACTAAGATACTTGGTGAACAAGCGAGTGTTGGGGGGGGATATGCAGATGGTTGTTGTTGTTCCAGGAATATGATTTTGAATTTGTTGTGAAACCAGGGAAGTTGAATGAAGGATTAGATCACTTATCGCACATACTATTAGGGGAAGATGGATGGAATCTAGATGATATCTTGTTGGATGCACAATTTTTCATAGTTACAATGGTGGACAACTACTTCAAAGACATTGTGCGGTTTCTAAGTACAAGAATGGCCCCATCAGACATGGCAGTTGCACAAAAACAATAGTTAGTGGTTAAAGCAACAAAATATCAACTAATTGCAGGGAACTTATACAAGTTAGGTGTAGATGGAATATCGAGATGATGTGTGTTAGATTATGAAAGGCCAATCATACTCTCAGAATTGCACGAAGGAATCGTAGGAGGAAATTTCGCAGGTAAAGAAAACACACATAAGATTTTGTGCACAAGACTCTAGTGGCCCACACTTTATAAGGATGTTAAAGAATATTATCAGGCATGCAATGTGTGTCAAAAGGTGGGAAAGCCATCTAGGATGGATGAGATGCCTTTACACCCACAGGTTACATTGCAATAATTTGATAAATGGGTGATAGAATTTGTTGGACCAATCAACTCATCAACAAACAGATTGTGAGCTAGCTACATAATCACTACGACAAAGTGTTTGACTAGATGGGCAGAAGAAACACTAGTGATATAGTTCACCGCGAAGACTGCTACGAGGTTTCTATTTGAGAATGTAGTCACACGATTTGGATGCCCGTGCATTCTACTCAGTGATAAAGGAACACACTTTCCGAATAAGACAATTGCAACATTGACTGAGGAATTTAAAATTCATCATCAGAGAAGCATGTCATATAACCCTCAAGCCAATGAGACAGTAGAAACTTTTAATAAAATACTGGAGAATGATTTGACAAAGATCTGAAATGTAGGGAGAGATGATTGGGACTTAAGGGTTCCTATAGTGTTATGGGCATATAGGACTATTACACAATATTTTGTCGCAACTGACGATATTCACTTATCCTCTATCATTCAGAGCATATAGGCTATCATTGATGAAGAATAACCTTACTTTGAGAGAATGAAAGCATGCAAAAAGGGTTAAACCTGATATTAGGGCCATTAAGGGCTTAATTGAAGAGAGTGTCACAACTTTCATCACTGTAAGATGTGACACCCTCAAGTGTCACATGTTGCACCACTAAAGGGTGCAACAATGTCTCAGGTTGCTCCACTGCAGGGCGTGGCACTGCTCAAAAGAGGAGAAAATGATGGAATTCGAGAAGATTATAGAAGATAAGCTTCGATATGAGGTGTTCTCCGATCGATTTGGATCTCACCCATGCTCCTAATCTAAGAGGATCCTAACCTATCATCCTAACCTCCTTACCCCTTTCCTCTTCAATCTATAAAAGGAGGCTTCCCTCACGAGGAAAGGTTAATAGCAAATAGTGAATGAAGAATAATGATTAATATCTTTGTTTATGGTTTGTTGTTAAGAAGATTGTTAGTAATTCTTTGGATTTGAGGAATTCAATCTTAGCTAAAGGAGTCGGTTGATGGTGATAGATTTCATGGATGCATTGTGGGTATTGGAGCAGTGCGCTTGTTGGAAGGAGATTCACAACATCAAGACAACTTTGGTTGTAATCGCTTTTCATTATCATTAATACATTAATATAGTTTCTTTCCCACAAAGGTTGTATTTATTTGATTATATTCATTTCATTCCTCCTTGATCAGTTGCATAGGTTGTATCAAATTATACTTGTTTCTTTCACCTTTGTTGTCTTGTGTTTCTTGCAGGTTATCATACATAAGTCTCACGACAAAGTGACTGGAAGATACAACTAGCGAGGACAACAATTGATCACAAGGTATGAATCCTTCGCTAATTGTAATTTTATTATGTCGACCTAGAGAAATTTCTATGTTCTGTTTGTTTTGTTCTAGTCTAGGGAGATCAGTTTGTGTCTGCACAGACCGATTTGTCCGATAACAAATTTGGTGACTCCAGTGGGGAAATTTTCTTCATATTTGTTCTCTTATCCTTGCTACCTTGCATTGCTTTAGATATATGAGTCTTCATGTGACATTGTGTGATTGGTCAACCCTGAAATTAACTGAAAATCTTCTGTAGTTTTTAATTTTTTCCAAGCTTTTCTTAATTGTCACACCTTTCCTATAAGAACTAGTGTGACAATGTCGCACTGTGCATAGCTTGCTGCCTGTGACACTCTGGAGTGTCTCTCTGTGTTCCACAATAGCTTGCGACACTTCTTGGAAAATCAATTTTTATTTGAATTTTGCTGCCCAAATCTCAGATCTGACCTTTGTTGTGAATATTAGGTTTTCTTTACAGTCTTCTTAGCGATCCTAGAGTCTGTTTTTAATCATTGTCTCAATTTATTCATGTTTTCTTGGCTTTGTCTTTGGTAATTTTATCTGAAAGAAGTATAATCTCTTAGCCTGGTCTTTGAGTGTCTCTCAGTTGGCCTTTAATTGCTTTTGTCAAAGTGATTTATTGAATGGTTTTCTCTCATCTTTTGTGTTAAGGATTTTGTTTTGAAAAATTAAGATCTCCTATATTTTGCTTTGCATTTGGAATATTTTTGTAGTTTTGGAAATATCACCGTGGGAGTTTTATTTTATCTTTCTGTTATGTCTTGAGTTGTGGATGTATGTTTTTTCCCTTGAAAAATATTTTGTTTCTTTCATTGAAACTTTCGTATAAATTGAAAAAGGAAGAACTTAAGTGGAAATACATTTATTTGCATTTTTAAATCAAGAGGAAAAATCTTAGGCATTTAGACTTTTAGGTTGATTTTAGACCATTAAGTCATTGATTATTGTGTGAAAATATTGGGATCTTTCTTGAAAAGAATTGTATTTTGATTTTTGTTTTTCAAAAGAAGAGTACCTTCTCTCTCTCTCATGTAAATAGGATTCATTGAACAAAAATTGCATGATATTTTGAGTCAAGGTCAAACATCATCAGTTTCACTTCCGCATCCTTTTGAGTAAAACAACATCCCTTAAAACTAAGCACTAATAAAATTCATTCGATATTTTTTATCTGTTAGCATACAAACATTTTTTTAGGTGTAGATATTTAGAGCAAGTGGTGAGGATAACTCTCCAAAGTTGTCAAACAAACATTGGATGTTGTGTTAGGGAGATAACTCCAATTTCCACATCTATGTCCTGGGAAGCCTTTATCACACAATCGTAAATCACGAGGTCAAATTGGGATCAACAGAGTTACTAACTTTGCTTCATTGGTCTTGGTGAAGTGGTCTACATGTATTACAAACGGTTTTGTTAGACACTTGGAGATCACTTGGGAGGTCTTACCTTAGTCTGATGCACCTCTCAAGGGGATTTCGGGTTTCGACCCTGCCCTTGTGTGTATACCCGCTTGTTGAATGTTTCCTCAATATTGGGTGTTATAATTGGTAACCTTAGAGGCCATAATATTTAGGGCTCCTACACAAGGTGATGGCAGAGAGGAAAGTCTCTATTGTACCTGGGTCAAGCGTTGGTCAAACTCACTCGAGCTTCTTGGAGGGCAACCCACAGCTCTTCCATGTGGGAACTTGCACCAGGGTGTAAGTTCGTTAAGAAGGTCTCCAACGTAACTGGTCCACCCTCTCTACCCTATCCCTTTTTATATTTCTCTCACGACATTGGATTTTGTTACCAGCTAGTGTGTTCACTGTGAAAAGTTTTGTTTCCATGGTTTGCTTCCTAGTTTGTTAGCTAAGTGTTGTCTGTTTTCTATAGTGGGATTTAAATTTTCTACCCTCTCTACCATGGTTGACAACGATTTTCGTTGATCACGTAGGATGCAAGGATTTTCTCTTGAATATTATCAACCAATACCTCCCCATTCACCAAAAGATCCTTCTCATGGAGATATTGTTGACGAGGAAAAATACTCTGACACTGGGAGTGCTGCTACTCCTTTGATTCAACAATCTAAGGGATTTATCACAAGTGTCGAGGAAGGTTTTTTCCCTCCTGCAAACCCAACATTAATTGATCCCCTTGGTCCACTTTTAGTCCAAGTAAATAATTTAGGAGAAATTGTAACTGAAGATTATCGTAGATTACTATCAAGGCCTTTTGAAGAAGAACATATGGAATCAGGACAACTTGATTAAAGTGAAGGATTCACAACCCCTGTTCAAACCTCTAGTATATCATATCCAAGCATAACTCTAGTTCAACTTTTATGGCGAATGCCCTCAGGTCATGATATTTTGTATAGTCTGGGTACCAGTCAACCATCTTTTACTACACCACTTACACCTACTGTTACTAGTACAATCACCACCCCTCAAACCTTTTCATTGGTCATGATGTGGGACAAATAGGTAATACTACTGCTATCTCAAGTCAGCTATCAAGTGGGACAGGTATTTCCCTTCCTATTCAGTTGAATAGTGCCATGACGATTGTGCAAACTCCAACTTATCAAGTTAGTAGTTCTTCGACATCTTATAATCTTATTGGAACACCGCTTATTCCTAGAGAAGGTCAATCACTTCCTCCTAGATATAATTATCTTATTGGACGAGTTCCTAATACTACCCAAATTTCACTAGGAGTATCAAACCCTCCTGGAGAAAAAAGTGGTCAACATCCTTCTGCATCTTAGTTTTCGTTTGGGGCACAAATTCCAGTTGGGGGGAAACCTCTAGTTAGAGGACAAAAATTTGTTATGGGTCAACCTTTTACTGGATCGCAGGTTATGAGACCATCTTGGAATATTGGAACACAACAATAGCCTGGAGGGAAAGCTCCTTTTGCGGGCCCTTCAAGTGGAGGAACCCATCACATAGGTCCCTCTATCCCTAATAATTTTTTCCCGAAACTAACCAAGATGGACCCTCTAACCTTGATTTCTCAGGTCTTGATCCTGGGCAACCTTTTCTAGGAACCGTGAACCCTACATGGAGTCAACATGTTCAAATGGGTATTCATCCTCAAGGAGGGATGCCTAGTCAACAAGTTAACCCTGCTTATATGTCCCAAAACCCCCAACAACAACTTGTGATATGATCAATATATAATGCACCTTTACAAGATGCTTGTGGTACTACTAGAATTCTGATAGGACTTCCTCCTCAAAGTTACCAGTATCATGAATTTAATTAGTAATTTCCCTTTTTATCCACTTTGGATTTACCCGACTTGTTTCAATTAATGAATGATCCCATCTCACATTCTCTTTTTTGGCCAGTTATTACTGCCAAATTACCCTTAGATATTTTGAAGTTTGATGGTAAACCAGGAGATGATCCTAATAATCATGTCATGACTTTCCATCTTTGGTTTTCATCAAACTCATTGATGGATGACTCTATATGCTGGCATCTTTTTCAAAGAACTCTTACAGGAACTACAACTAAGTGGTATATTGAATTACCCAAATGTTTCTTCCGTGATTTTAATTCGTTAGCCATGGATTTCCTCACACATTTTCAACTACCTATCCAATATGAAACATGTATCGGGCTTTTAAATTCACTTTGACAAACCACGTCTATGCATATTTCTGATCATATTCATGAGTGGAGAAGATGAAGACGATTAATCAAAGCTCACATTCCTGATCAATTGTTAGCTGAATGGTTCACTAAATCTCTTCTAGGACCCATCGCTCAAGATGTTTCTATGGGAGGAGTAGTTACTAAAGAACAAGCCCTTAGTCATGCCCAGTATCTTGATTTGGTATATTCTTAGACTGCCACATATACGATAAAATTCCTCATGATCCCCGCTCATCGACAAATCCCAACCCAACACCTCCTACATAATCTCATGTTGTTGATGGTGTGATTGGTTCTATTAATCAAGAGACTAATAGTAATACTTCTACCATAACTCCCAACCCTGAGACATCTCCCACCACTATGACTACTCCAAATGTTACACCTCCTACCACTCCTTCTAGTAACACTTTTGAGGTGAATGAGGTTCAATTTGTTAGAAAAACATGATCGCGGAGCAATAAAATAAAACAAATTCGGAAATAAAACATAGAAGATACAAAATACAATAGATACACATATATACATGGTTCAACCAGTGTGGGCTATGTACACGAGAGAAATTACCAGGTCCTTCCTTTTTGTTATCCAACAAAATGAAGGGATACAAGTTACAACACACCCATTGTGACTTCCTCTTCTTTATTTCACAGTCTCCTATTTCAGAATACAATATTCACAATAATACAAAATAACAATACAATTCCCTCATAAGAGAGGGTTTCCTTCTAGGGAAAAAACCCCTAAAATGACTTCTACCGTCAGATCTGTGACCTTATAATGAACGGTATGTTGATGATTATAGCTGTGTGAGACATCCTCCAAGACAAAGACCTAAGAGAGAGCCCCTGAGTTGGGTGTGTGTTTCTTATCTGAGACAGAACTAGAACGTAGTGATGGCCTCCTCCTTACAGAGAGTTGATAAGAACTCCAGATGATTCCCCCGTGTAACGCAGTGAGAAAGGAGATCTGCTGATTTGGACGTGTCTGTGGCTGAGCACAAGGGAACGTGTGAATTCCCATGAGCTAGGTGCATCGTTATGAGACATAGATGAAGACGATGTATTAGCCTTCTCTGAGCAGATAGTTGAGATGATGAAATCTAGATGACTCTCCTGTGTAATGCAGTGGGAAAAAAGATCTATTGAATTGTATGTGCTTGTGGATGAGCACAGGTGAACGTGTTCCTAGTGGCTGAGCACTAGTGAGTGTGGTTCTCCTGTGAGATGCAGTGAGATAGAGATATTGACATCCCTATGGATGTGCCCCTAGTGGCTGAGCACTAGTGGGTGTATGAGATCCCTTGCTATATTGTTCAAGAGTCAGAATTATCTGTAACCCTAATTGTAATGTAAAGGGTACAGGTCGGCCCCACCTTAATATAAAATATAATTAATGTAAAAGATAATTAATATAAAATATAATTAATGTAAAAGATAATTAATATGGTAATTATTAATTATATTTTGAGTTATTGAGGTCGGCCCTATTGTGCCAATATACACATCATTTGATGTGACAAATCTTATATAAATAAAGGTGAATCCCCATTGAGGAAACACACTTATCACCCTGTTATCTCATGATTTCAGAAGTTGTGGTATGAAATTATGAGAATTATAGCACCCTCTTATATGCTAGGTTTGGTGATGGTGTGGGAGATCTTTCTCTCAAGGAATATAGCAAAGGATTGGCTGGGTTTTCTTCCCTTGTTGAGAAGGGTTTCCCAGGATACTTCTTGTGTTCTTGTGCATGGTTAATATTATTGAGATCTTGGTTTATTGCAACCATTATGTTGTTGCACATGGTTATGATTCAGTTTATGCTAAACAATAATAAAGTTAAAATGCATCAGCTCAACCATAAAACTTAACATTGTATCAGCCGAAGGAAAGATGGAATTGGTACATCTGACACGCAGAAACATACACAGGGACAGGTGTCGAAGGACGATGACAAGGGCTCGACTTTAAACCAAGCTATTCTCTTTTGTTCCATTCGATGAATACGTGGTCAAATTGCGATTTTGTTCTGTTCCATTTCACAAATCTGTGGCCTGTAAATTTGGAATTGGATTTGTTGTGATTACGACTGAAGAATTTGGGGCCTCTGAATTTGGGATTTGATTTGTGGCGATTATGGCTTAAGAATTTGACAATAAGACGAACAAGCCATGCCTATTGCATAACGCGGGCGCAAACGCCCGTTGACAGAGACGTCTTCGCACTAGTATAAGCTCTGTGGATTCCTTCATGCGGTACTGTCTGTAAAAACCTCAAATCCACCATTGACACCCTCTCTGGTGGGATATTCATGTTATTTCAATTCCGAGGGTGCAGATCTCTGCCTCCGCACTAACGCCGGGACAACGCGCGTACCCATTGACGATTCCGACAACGACAAGCTTCAATCAATTCCCCTTGACTATGAAAACCATAATGTCGTCACGCCGGATGCAAGAGGAGGGTGTGTCATATAATGCGACAATACTAATAATACTTAGGGGAAGAAAATGCGGAGGTTTGGATCGGGGTTGGTGAACGGGAGCAGGAGCCTGGTCCGTCAACTTCGGGCGTTGACAAGAAAAAACCGCATGGTGGTGGTCGAGGTATCAAAGCGGGACCATAAATTCCTTGTCCTGGTTATATTGGACGTCTATTTTCCACTGGCGTTGTGGTCCGACCCGCAGTTCTGGAAGCCCAGTATGATGGCCGCCGCGGTGCTCGGTCATCGTTTTCGAATAGGTGTGCTCCAAAGTGAGATATGAAGAGTTTCTAACTAGGATGCAATTCGATATATTGGTCATGCAGAGTTATTAGAGATTGTGATTCAACAACAACAACAACAAAAAAAAGGCAAATTGAGAAGCTAATCCAACTCTAGAATTCTCTACCAATTGCTCTACAACTGGTCTAAGAGTTCTCAGTGTGTAGTGATCACGTCCAAAGATGTCAATCGGATCTGCCCCAGATTTTGAAAACAATCCAGTAAGTCCAGCAAGCTCTTAGGGGCCTGGAAATGGAACTTGTGCACCAGGAGCTCAAAATTCTAGCAGAATCTATCATTCAAGAAGCCCCCAGTGAGCATGAATTTTATGATTCCAGATTTATATATGTTTAGCTAGTTTTGATGTTAGGCGAATTTTTAGGATCTATACCAGTACTTCTTCATGTTAAATTTTAGTGTAACACTTTCTAGGCGTCCTGGACCATTCAGAAGCCAGTTATTTGGCTTATGAAGTGTCCCTTGGTTATTGGTCAAGCATGGAAAGAAATTAGTGATTCAGGGTAACCTCTAGCCAAAAAAATAACCATGCCAGTCGATCTATGCAAACCTATTGAAGCAAAGGGTTGGGCCTGTTCTAAGGCCATTTCTGAAAAATGATAAGGCAGATTTTAAAATTTTGTTCTAAGGCCTATACTACCTATATGTACAACCATCCAAGAAGAGCATAAGTGACACAGAATCATAAGATCATTAGAAATGGATGTGCCATCCATTTGTCAAAAATATCAATCATGAAGTATTGTCTAGAATGATGGAAGCTTGGAAATAGTTGGTGTGAGAGGCATTCTCCAGGTTGTATAGATTTCAAGATTGATCCTTTGGGTGACTTTTGAGTGTGGGCTATAGTCAAGCTCTAGTGAGGAGATTAGACTTGCGGCCCATGTCACTATGAGGCTAGGATTACAACTAGTAATGTGCAAGGGAAGCAACATTAACCACCTCAAGAGAAGTCAAGAAATGCAAGCAAGAATGACGAGGAGTTCTTCTCTATCTCAGCTTTCTCAGGAGGACCGAAAGCAAGATTGAGCAATGAGAAAGATTGTAGACTAAAGTTAAAAACACCGAAAAAGGAAGATGTTTATCCTTAAGACTTCAGAGGGAGTCACTTGACTCAGAGTGAGTCAAACTATCTGAGAAGAAGGAAGAGACAATACCCTCTCCTCCTTCAGCAATTCAGAGGGAGACAATCATTGACATATTGATCGAGTAGGCCGATGCACTTCCATCTATACTACCATCCATGAGTTGGAAACTACATCAGATAGATGGATTCTTGATGAAGTTTGGGTTTCAGCAAGAGTGTTTCTTATTCAAACCTATATTATTACATTGTTGGTGACAAGAGCCTGATTTTGATGACTTATTCAAGAAGCCATGTTGTTACAAGCAAGCTTTGACTTTTGATTTCGAGATGAAGGATCTGGATATGATGCACTACTTCTTGAGACAAGAAGCAGGACAAAGGACCAATGAGACCCTTCCTAAGTCAAGGAAAATATACAGTGGGGATATTAAAGAAGTTCAATATGACATAATGCAAATCCATGTCTACACCAATGGTGATGGATTTGACGAAAAATAAATGATGATGATTCAGACAAGATTGATTCACATGTGTACCGACGGTTGATTGGATCATTGATGTATCTAGTTAACACCAGACCTGATATATGTTATGAAGAAAATGTGCTTAGTCAATCCATGAGTTAGCCAAAACAGACTCACTGGATAACAATAAATCGTGTATTGAGATATATACGAGGCACAGTTCGATATGGTTTGAGATATGCCTCCAGTGTGAACTTGAGTTTGCAGGGATATGCCGATATAAATTAAGCAAAGAGTAAAGTGGACCGGAAGAACACATCCAGTCGTTGTTTTACCTTGGAGTTGACCATGGTTTCCTAGTGCAGTAGGAAACAAAATCTCTATGGCCCTGAGTACCGCAGAAGCAAAGTATATAGCATTGAGTGTGGCAGTCTGCGAAGCAATGTGACTTTTGAGAGATTTATTTTATCATGAGATGGATCCTATGATTATAACTGGAGTTGTGTGAAGCTCTTTGAGAACCCTATGTTTCATGATAGATCAGAACACAATTGAGATAAATATTATTTTCAAATACATAATGTAGAGGAAAGAAGTACACATGCAGTACCTTCCTACACATGAGCAATTTGCAGACATCTTCACCAAACTGACTTGGTGAAGAATACCTCTCTAGTTGAGAGGGAGTGTTGATGACTACATCCAAGACAAAGTTCAGTTACTTATGTGCGAGACTTGGCCTGATGGAGAATTCATCCCTAGCTGAGAGGGAGTGTTAATGATTATAGTTGCTTGAGACATCCTCCAGGACACAGACCTGAGAGAGAGCCCCTAAGTTGGGTGTGTGGTTCCTATCTTAGACAAAACTGGAATGTAGTGATGGCCTCCTCCTTACAGAGAGTTGAGAAGAAATCCATATGATTCTCTTGTGTAATGCAGTGAGAAAGGAGATTTGCTGAGTTGGACGTGCATGTGGCTGAGCACAAGGTGAATGTGTGAATTCTCATGAGTTGGGTGCATCGTTATGAGACAAAGATGAAGATGATGTATTAGCCTCCTCTGAGCAGAGAGTTGAAATGATGAACTCCATATGACTCTCATGTGTAATGCAGTGGGAAAGAAGATATGTTGAGTTGGACGTGCCTTTGGATGAGCACATGTGAAGGTGATCCTAGTGGTTGAGCACTAGTGAGTGTGGTTCTCTTGTGAGACGAAGTGAGATAGAGATATGGGCATCCCTATGGATGTGCCCCTAGTGGCTGAGCACTAGTGGGTGTATGAGATACCTTGCTATATTGTTCAAGAGTCAGACTTACCTGTAACCCTAATTGTAATGTAAAGGGTACAGGTTGGCCCCACCTTAATATAAAAGATAATTAAAGTAAAAGATAATTAATATAAAAGATAATTAATGTAAAAGATAATTAATATGGTAATTATTAATTATATTTTGAGTTATTGAGGTCAGCCCTATTGTTTCAATAGACACATCATTTGAAGTGACGAGTCTTATATAAATAAAGGTGAATCCCCATTGAGGAAACACAGTTATCATTGTGTCATCTCATGATTTCAGAAGTTGTGGTATGAAATTATGAGAATTACAACACCCTCTTGTGTGCTAGGTTTGGTGATGGTGTGGGAGGTATTTCTCTTGAGGAATATAGCAAAGGATTGGCTTCCCTTGTTGAGAAGGGTTTCCCAGGATACTTCTTGTGTTCTTGTGCATGGTTATTCTTCTCGAGATATTGGTTTATTGCAACCATTGTGTTGTTGCAAATGGTTATGGTTCAATTTATGCTAAATAGTAATAAATTTAAAATGCATCAGATCAACCATAAAACTTAACGCGGTCCGTATTGACTTACAAAATTACAATATTTTACAAGGTATTTTCCCCAAAATTTCACTTCGGGGGCGTTGCTCGCGAATCCCCTACCAGGGAAGGATACAAAAATTGTCACTGCCCCTTGGCCACAGTTGTGGGAGGAAAGCCCCCCCCCAATCCCCTGTTAGGGAATGGGGTCCAAGAACGGTTGAAACAAGCCTCTGAATTAGGAAGATAATCAAGCTCCACAACCAACAATCTCCCACTTGGAGACTGATCAAAACAAATCCACTGTTGTTGTACCTGCCGGAATATGATCCACCTTGGACCTGAAAAATTTCTCATCTTCACCTTCATACTTGAAGTCCAAATGAAACTAAGAAGGAACTCAATTTCTCCTTGGTTATTCCCTTTGTTAACATGCCTGCAAGATTCTCGCTAGTATGTATATTTTCCAACTTCAAATGTCCATCTTCTAAGAAGGATCATATGAAATGGTACATGAGCTGTATATGCTTAGTATTTGAATGGAAGGATGAGTTATTTTCAAGATGAATGGCTGATGCAGGAGCATCATCAGCGAGCACGTGTGGTAGGACAGTTCAGGCCTGAGAACCATTTTGGAATCCAAAACCGCTGGCAGTTATTGAGTCTTTTTGGAGCTGATTGAAAACGAAAGAAGATCAAATATGTGGAAGAAGAGTGATCGTGAATGATCTGGGAGTTTCGATCCTAGTATTGAATGTAATATAAATTAGGTAGCAGTTATTTTTTTTGTTTTTTCAAGTAGACGAGTAGTCAGGGAGGAACTGCTAAGGACCCTCTGAGTTAAATAGAGGTTTTGTACGCCCAAATGTGGCTGCCGTGAGTTAGTAAGAGAATTCTGAGTTTTTACTTCTTGTTTTGATTACAGCTATAGCCATTTACTTTTGAATGAAGATAATAGAGGAAAATTGATCCAATGTATCATGTGGATATTGTTTGCAATTTCCTGTTATTGTTTCTTTCATGAATGAATGAATCTCGTTATGAGTTTATGAAATTGTGAAATATTTGTATAAGTTGCCATTGTTTTCTCTTCTGTTAAGTGGGTGAAAGGTGTGCACACAGAGCGCAAAGAGTGCATTAACGGAACCTGCTTCGATTTCGAAGCTCAGAAGAGATAGCACGAAACTTTCCCTTTGCAAGGAGTGCAAAGTGACTGCTGCAAGGCATGCACAGTCATCCGCAATAACTCAAACCTTGCATAAGAATATGTTGCAAGGAGTGCACAGATCCGAGATTCGGCTAAGTGTTGAAGTAACTCTGTAAGAAGTCAAAGAATCTCAATAGAGGGATGCTAGGAGGATGGGAAGAATTTATTTTCAAGAAATCCTTTGATCTAAGTTTGACAAAATCCCCGAAAATGCAAGGAGTGCGTGGGAGATCGAAATCTTTGAGGAGATTAAGCTCAGAAGGAACATCACTTTCCAAAACTGTAGATGAAGTCCAAGGGACAGACACGTAGTAAGAACAAAGGTTGAGACCTTTTGATACTTAGAAAATCTTCTAAGTTGGAGGAAGCCGGAAACTCAGGAGGGGGAGCGACAGTTGCCGTCGGATCAGCTGTAGGGGAAGAGATCTGGCTGTCGAATCTCACGTCCAGACACTTAGAAGAATGCACAGGAGGAAATCATATCTGGGCCATTAGATCTGAGCACATGGACCAACAGCCGTTGGATCCAGAGGTAAGTGCACAGACTTTAACCCTTTGGAAGTGCACAGGGTAAGCAACCTCGTGAAGTCCAAGTTTGCAAAATGATCACAACTGTTGATTGAAGGAAAGTGTGGACTGTATCTATGGTCCCAAGAAACTCGTGAGGAAGCTTATACTTGGTGCTTGTTCATGCATGCATAGTTTCACATAGGGACCTGTGGATTATTTTTGTGGAGGTTCCAGTATGAACTCGAAGAGCTATTGCAGCTTGGGAAATTTGAAGATCCATAGACCGGGAGGTCAACATACCCTGCTGAGGTGGGGGAAGTGCATCAATGGCACTCTCATTGTCACATTACAACCTACTATTCTCCTGCTTCTTTCCCAATTCCTCAATAAACTTCTGTAACCAAATCATTTCTTTAGTAGCCTCTGTAGAAGAAATATACTTTTCTTTTGTTGTTGAAAGTGCAATAACCTTTTTTAGTTTTGAAATCCAACTTATTGTTGTTCCACCTACAGTAAAAACATACCCTGTGGTGCTCCTCCATCTATATTTATCACCTGCCATATATGAATAAATATATCCCTATAGAACAGTGTCTGAACCTCCAAAACATAATGCATGAGTAGAAGTACCTCTCAAATACCTAAGAATCCACTTTACTACCTCCCAATGTTCTTGACCTGGATTGTTCATATACCTTCTCACAACTTCCATTGCATGTGCAATATCTGGTCTTCTGCAAACCATTGCATACATCAAGATGCCAACTGCTGATTAGCAAGGGGCCTTGGACATGTATTCTATCTCCTCTTGTGTCTTGAGGCACATTTCCTTAGTTAATTTTAAATGGATGGACAAAGGTGTACTAACTAGTTTTTCATTATGCATTCTAAACCTCTCCAACACCTCTATGTACTTGCCCCGAGACAATGTCAATTTATGATTTTTCTTGTCTCTTTTTATTATCATACCAAGGATTTTGTTTGCAGCACCCAAATCCTTCATCACAAATTAATTAACTAATTTCTTCTTGAGAAGATTTATATCCTGCATATTAGACCCTACAACAAGCATGTCATCTACATACAATAGCAATATAATATAACTTCCACTTTCTAGCCTTTTTAAATAAACACAGAGATCAAAATGACATCTACTATAACCTTGTTCTGTCATAAACATGTCAAAATTCAAATACCACTTCATTGGAGCTTGCTTTAGTCCATACAAACTCTTCTTTAACCTGCATACCAAATTCTCTTTCCCTTTGACCTCATACCCCTGTGGTTGTTGCATATAAATGTCTTCCTCCAAATCCCCATGGAGAAAAGTTGTTTTTACATCTAACTATTCAAGATGCAAATATTCTATTGCCACAAGACTTAAAATAGTCATAATTGAAGTCATTTTAACAACAAGAGAAAATATTTCATCAAAATCTATAATTTTCTTTTCTGCAAACCCCTTTACAACAAGTCTAGCCTTGTACCATATTTTTCTCCATCTTCTTCCTTCAACCTATAAACCCATTTATTCTACAATGCTGTTTTCATACATGCAACTGAACCACATCCCAAGTCTGTTTATTTATCAATGAATCCATTTCCTCTTTCATTCCTTTCTCCCACTTCTTTTTAGTGTCTACCTACATTGCCTCTTCATAACTTTATGGTTCACCAGAACCAGTCAACAGTAAATAATAAAATGGAGAGTATCGTTCAGGAGGTCTACTTAACCTAATAGATCTTCTAACAACACTTGCAGGAGTGTGAGGTACATGTTTCTCCTTTTGTTGTACATTTTTATTTTCTGGTACCTCAGGATTTCTTTTTCAGTGATTTCATCAAGCACTGTGTATTCTGGTTTTTCTTCTTCCTGTTTCCTTCCTTGCAACTGATATTTATACGTGACCTTCTCATTGAATATGACATCTCTACTCCTAATGATTTTGTGATTTTCATAATCCCATAAGCGATAACCAAAATCATTAAAACCATATCCAATAAAGGTACACTTGTTAGATTTTGATTCAAGCTTTGTTCTATTTTCTTTATCAATATGGACAAATGATCCACAACCGAAAGTCTTCAGAAATGAATAGTTTACCTTTTTACCTATCCATGCCTCCTCTGGAATTCCACCATCCAAACAATGTGAAGGTCCTCTGTTTATCAAGTAAACAACAATATCTACATCATCTACCCAAAATTGTAAGGTAAACCCAACATGGAATCTCATAATCCTTGCATTCTCCATGATTGTCTTGTTCATCCTTTATGACACACCATTTTCTTGTGGTGTTCCTGGAATTTTTTTTCTCTCTATGAATCCCATGGTATGAATAGTAATCATAAAACTCCTTGCTATAATATTCACCTCCATTTTCTAATATGAGACACTTCAACATTTTTCCTGTCTCATTCTCAACCAAGGCTTTCTGTTTCTTAAAAGTGTCAAAAAATCATTTTTTTTTCCAGTGCAATAAACCCAAGTTTTTCTAGTTGCATCATCAATAAAAGTAACATAATAATGAGAGACACCAAGAGATGATACCTAAGCTGGTCAACATACATCCATATGCACAAGCTCTAACCCTTCACTCTTCTTTTCTTTTCCAACTTTGAGAAATCTAACTCTCTTATGTTTTCCATAAACACAATGCTCACAGAAATCCAAATCAATTTGTTTAAGATCTGGAAACAAATTCCTTTTGTGAAGTATCTGCATCCCCTTCTCACTCATGTATCCAAGCCTATGATGCCAAAGTGTTGTATCCACTCCTTTAGAATCTAAAGAGATAGAAGAATCAGTATTACAAGTACATAAATAAAATGTACCTACCTTCTCTCCTTTTGTTATCACTAGTGATCCTTCGGTGACCTTCCACGCTTTATCTGTAAATACGGATATACATCCTTCACTTTTCAACTTCCATGTTGAAATCATATTTTTCCTTAGATATGGAACATGTCTTACCTCTTTCAACAACCATTGGTTTCCATTCCTTTGCTTTATTTTTACCTTTCCCATTCCAACAATTTTTCATGGTGCATCATCACCCAAATGAACCTGTCCAAAATCACCTTGAAGATAATCTAGAAAACATTTCCTATGGGGTGTGGCATGAAATGAATCCCCTGAATCTACTACCCAAGACTCATAAATATTATCTAAAGAAAGAATCAAATCATCTTGTAACACATCACCTGTTACATTTGCTTCTTGATTTTTCTCTTGTTGTCCATCTCTTTGTTTCTTTGGAGCTCTGTAGTCTTTATTCAGATGTCCTTTCTTCCCACAATTCTAACACTCTATATTTACCAGTCTGGATTTGGATCTACCCTTCCTAGAATTCCTGCAGTTCCCTGAGCCCTTTCCTCTATCCTTTTGTCTTCCCTTGTTCTCCATGTTTAACACATTACCTGATGTCTCATCTGTGATTTTTCGTCTCATTTCCTCACTAAGGATAACACCACAAACATCATCAAATTTTAAAGTGTTTGAACCAGAGGCAGAGTTACTTACAATCATGACCAAGTCCTTCCAGCTTTTTGGCAATGAGCACAAAATTAGAAGAGCCCTGACCTCATCAACAAAGTCCACTTTTACAGAAATTAGAAGATTAGTAACCATATTAAATTCATTTAAATGATCTGCAATATACCCACCTTATGACATCTTCATATTAAATAATCGCTTCATTAGAAATACCTTATTGGACATCGAGGGTTTTTCATATAGTTTAGCCAATGCGTCCATCAACTCCTTCATTGTCTTTTCTTTCGAAATATTGAAATCCACCGATGATGCCAGGATCAACTGTATCGTTCCTAGTGCCTTTCTATCAATAACCTCCCATTCTTCATCCTTCATGGCCATCAAATTCTGTGTTATTCCACCCAATGGTAGGAATAGATCGTTCTGATATAAATAATCTTCCATCTGCATCTTCCATAACTGGTAGTTTTGGCCGTTAAATTTTTCGACCCTAAACTTTCCATCTTCCTCCATTGCTCCCACTCGAACCAAGAATCCTCTTTTTTTCCTATGAGTTACCTTTCGCTCTGATACCAGTTGTTAGAAAAATAGGATCGTGGAGAAATAAAATAAAACAAATGTGAAAATAAAACACAGAAGATACACAATACAATAGAGACACATATATACATGGTTCACCTAGTGTGTGCTACGCGCACTAGAGAAATTTCTAGATCCTTCCTTTTTATTATCCGGTAAAATGAAGGCTTACAACCTGCAACACACCCATTGTGACTTCCTCTTCTTTCTTTCACAATATCCTCTCTCAGAATACAATATTCACAATAATACACAACCACAACACAATTCTCTCATAAGAGAGGGTTTCCGTCTAGGGTAAAAACCCCTGAAATAACTTCTACTATCAAATCTGCGACCTTATAATGAATAGTCCAGAATGACTTACAAAATTCCAATATTTTACAAGTCAATTTATCCCAAAATTTTGCTTCGGGGGTGCTACCCCTGAATCCCCCGCCAGAGGGGAGGGGGGGATACAAAAAATTTTGCGCCCCCCCCAGACCCCCCTAGCGATAGATTTGGGGTGTAAATCCCCCCCACACCCCCCGTTAGGGAATGGGGTCCAATCAAGGCTAAAACAAACCTCTAAATCAGGAAGATAATCGGGCTCCACAACCAATACAATCTACACCAACCGCTAAAGCCGTAAATAAGAAATAAGGAAAAAGAAAAACAAAACAAACTTCCCAACCACAAGACAAATCGAAAACTCTACCTATTGAAGATAAGGAAAAATGTAAACCTAAATATCCTTGTCTTATTTGCGATGAGGATCATTACACTAAAGATTGTCTGCATCGTGCAGATGTAAATCGTTTCCTTAAAGGAACTTCGACCACACCCACTATTTTGACTAATCCTTTTCCATATCAACAGACTCAAATGGTTACTTTAGAGTAACCCTTCACGTCAGGAAGCTCTTATGTACTTATGTGTACAACAAATAAATATAAATAGGTTTCACTCATGACACGAGCCAAAGGCTATCCTTCCTCAAATGGAAGTGTTGTTGATAAACCTTCTATGTCTACCCCACCATGTAGTGGTCCTCTACAGATTGATCGACCAAGTTCAAACAAAGTGATTAAACCGCCTCTAAAAGGTGTTGTTTGTAGGTCGTCTTTTAATCTGCATGTGCGATCTGCTCAAAACTATAGTATTGTAGAAGATTTAGCTCAAGCTCCTTCTGTGATGTCGATCCTTGAAGTTCTCCAAACTTGCCTTGTGCAACGAAGAGCATTGTTGACCATTGGTGGAATTGACCCTAGTGATGTGAATATGATAACCTTTGACTTGGAAACTCATCTTCCGAGGCTCCCTCACCAAATTGCATTTCAAATTCAAGTCATTGTGCAACAAAACACTATTTTCTGTACTGTTATAGAAGAAGGAGCCTCGACATATGTGATGCCTCTTAATTGTTGGAAAGCTATTGGTTATTCGTTGATTAACCAGTCACCTAATACATTAAAATAATTTTACGGTAGAGGATTTAAATTGTTTGGAGCACTTAATGAATTACCAATTGAGTTAGAATGTAAGACAATCACTATTGAATTAGAAGTTGTTGATGCACCGCTTGATTATAATATTTTGCTAGGACGTAGTTGGATTCACGCCATGTCTATCGTAGTTTCTACTTTGTTTCATGTACTATGTTTCCCTCATCAAGGAAAAATAGTCACAGTAGACAAACTCACCTATTTAAATTCTGATTCACACATTAGTAGTGTTCCTTTTATAGAGAAAACCCCATCTTCATATGAAGATGTTGGAGTGGGTATTTTGAAAGATTCGTCTTTGATGGGAAATTTTCCACTCCCACCACCTGGCATTCCTCCAATTGTCGCTTAATTTGACATGATTTCGACTCAGGTCCAACAATCCCTAGAATCCCTTGATCCCTCGGTAGTACTTGGTCTTAACAAGCATAGTTCATTATCTCTGTCAAGCTCGTTAAAAAATGAAACATATGCCAACGAGCATAGTTCATTGTCTTTGTCAAGCTTGTTAAAAAATGAAACTCGTTAATACATGAGAATAGGTTACCAAATTTTATCTCTTTTTTAGACTCGTAAAAATTATAAAAAAAATGAACTCTTTGGAGTCTCCTTTAAGCTCTTTTCAGACTCCCTAAACATGAAAATATTGTTGAGTGAACTTTCTTCCTTCCGCGCTCGTTAAAGGATTTGAAAGAACATCTATTCAGTTTTAGTTTACCCCTTTTTCAGGCTAAGCACGATTAATTACGAAAAAGGAATACTCTAGTTTATCATGGCTAGAAGAGTTCTCCTGGGTATTATTTTATATTTTTTCAGGCTTGGGAGACTAAATTTACGAAAAAGTTAATCCTGGATTTTTCTTTAAGTGTTTTTCAAACTCTTTGAACATAAAAAACCATCGAGTTTACTTTATTTGGACTTGTAAATTTTACATTGAAAGACCCATATGGGACTGAACTACTCCTTCCTAGGGTTCGTTAAAAATAATCCAAAGGACTCGTCTGAAGGATGAGCTTATAGTATAATCATATTCTATCCTCCTTAAGCTTGTGTAAAAATAAAGAGGTACTTGCTAGACATGGTGGGGGAAAATTGGGAAATGGAACTTATATGAAATCTATGTTAATATTTTGCAGCTAGCTCTTGAACATGACACCCTTTCACTCCTTATGCTAATGTTGAGAAATCCATTTGTCTCTTGTTGATCATATTCCTCCATGAGTCTACACTTTGGTTTGTGATCCCTTTTTGAGTCAATTCTTCCAAGACAATTTTCGTGTCATCCATATGTTAAAGAGAATTCCAGTTGAAAAGAAACCTTTTATAGTGTCAACCATCTCTAAGTCAGTCTTACAATAATCGATGCTTGATCTACATAAAATCTTTGCACTTGTTTCATGTCGTTGATGGGGGATACATCAAGGCCCTCCTACAACAGACCACTTCCTATTGACTTCAACACATTTTCTAGGAAGATGGTTTAGAAACCCTACACTACCTTGGAACTTGCATGCCTCAATGGAAATTTTCCTTTCCTTCAATGATAGGTTTTCATCAATTACCTTCGATCGAATGATTCTATGGGTGTTCAACTTAAAATAATCTCTTAACACTCAATAAGATGTACTTATGTACCTTAATGGCCAATTTCATTATTGGTTATTCCTTTCACATTTGTTAATGGTAATCATCATTGATCGATAATCAGATGGTTTCTACCATGTTCGACTTCAAGACCTTTATTTGTATGGTTAGATTCGTACTATGACACAGTGGAAATGAGGATATTGGATCTTTTCAAATGGATCGAGGTTATTGTTGTAGTGGGAAATCCCCCTACGAACTAGCACTTAGGGTTATATTATGCTTGCAGATAAGACCGAAAGAATCCTACTTTCTACTGTCGTCCCAGACTTAATCCCCATTTCTTTTAAGAAAATACATGGTTAAACGAACATACCTTGTTCCAGATGTTCGGTGTCGATCCTTCTTCACGATTGATCGCTTGCTAGCAACTATCCTCCCAAGACTGAACTGCGTACAAAATTAGCAACAAACTCTACATGCATTTGTTCTACAGATTAATGGGTTAGAGATTCAAACATATATTCACTAAACTATGAAGAACTCATATAGTGGGACGGGAAAAGTATTTCTTTATTATTAACTTTAATGAATCAACTTACAATGTCGAGACCAGCCACTACTCTGCGAACCTGATCATGGGCTCCTCTTCAAATGTCCTCCAACTTCTTTGCTTTGTATCTCTCTTTACACAAGGATGGATAAAGGGTTGGGACAATGGAAATGTGCAATTGGGTAGAGTTTCTTTACTCTTATTCTCCTCTTCCAAATAGGACCCCTAACCCTTCTTTTATAGGCTAGAAGAAGCTAGGTATTTGGATGAACCCTCGTCCATGCATGGCCGGGAGTTTCAGTTAACTCACCCAAAGCTGCGTGTTCTGTTAGAAACTTTCATTTTTTCATGCTTTTGTAGGTACACGCGGGTTGTTTTAGGTCAGCTAGCATGTACACGCGTGCAGTAATGGAGTAGGGTGCGTGGGCCCTTATAAAGAAGGTTTTTTAAAGAGTTGTTCAGTAGTGCTTTGGCAAAGAAGGGATCTGAGATGGCTTGATGCCAGGTATGCATGTATGGTGCAAATTAGGGTTATAACAATTACGATGGAGTATTTTGAGCATGCACTATTGCATAGATCCATACCGTATGTTTCGTGGCTATTTTAAAAAATTTGAGTTTTGAGTCTTTATAACATATATCCACAGTGTATTTTCGGTGGCTATGTTTAGATTTGAAACATTTTTGCATGGATCCACAGTGTAATTTGGTGGCCATGACCTATCATACATAGAAAGGATCTTTCTATGTAAAATATATATGCTTGGAGTCATTTATATTCTAAGTATGGGAATTCCTACCTCAGATTTGATACTGTACTTCCTTGTCTATTATTGACAGGTCTCCAACTGATGAGCTGGTTGTTTCGATACCCACATGACAAAGTATTTCGTATATCACCCTTTCTAGCTTCATACTTTGGGGGGCATTTAGTCACAAAATATTTTGTCGCAACTGAAGATATTCACTTATCCTCTATCATTCATAACATACATGCTATCATTGATGAAGAAGAACCTTACTTTGAGAGAAAGAAAAAAGCATAAAAAAAGGGTTAAACATGCTATTAGGGCTTTTAAAGCCTTAATTTAAGAGAGTTTCATAGCTTGCATCACTGTAGGATGTGACACCTTGAAGTGTCGCATGTTTCACCACTACAAGGCACAACAATGTATCAAGTTGCTCCACTGCAGGGTGCAACACTGCTTAAAAGAGGATAAAACAATGGAATTTGAGAAGATTCTAGAAGAGAAGATTCAAGGTGAGGTGTTCTCCAATTGGTTTGGATCTCACCCGTGCTCCTAATTTAAGGGGATCCTAACCTATCATCCTAATCTCCTTGCCCATTTCCTCTTAAATCTATAAAAGGAGGCTTCCCTCATGAGGAAAAGTTAATAGAAAATAACGAGTTAAGAATAATTGTTGATAGATTTTCTTTTGGTTTGTTGTTAAGAAGATTGTTAGTAATTATTTGGCTTTCAAGAATTCAATCTTAGCTAAAGGAATCAATTGACGGTGATGGATTTGATGGATGCATTGTGGGTATTGGAGCAGTGAGCATGTTGGAAGGAGCTTCAGAACATCAAGGCATGTTTGGTTGTAATCTCTTTTCATTATCATTAATACAGTAATATAGTTTCTTTCCCACAAAGGTTGTCTTTATTTGATTATCTTTGTTACATTTCTCCTTGATCATTTGCATAGGTTGTATCAAATCATACTTGTTGCTTTCACCTTTGTTGACTTGTGTTTCTTACAGGTCATCATACATAAGTCTCATGACAAAGTGGCTGGAAGATTCGACTAGCAAGGACAACCATTGAATACAAGGTATGAATCATTCGCTAATTGTTAATTTGATTATGTCAACCTAGAGAAATTTTTATGTTCTGTCTATTTTGATCTAGCCTTGGTTTCCGAGTCTAGGGAGATCAGTTTGTGTCCGCACAGACCGATTTGTTTGGTAACAAGGACTACAAGCAAAAATTTGACTGGACATACACCTTTTAGGTTGGTCTATGGCCAAGAAGCAGTAATGTCAATGGATTTTGTTGTGCCTAGATTGCACGTTGTAGTGATTACTGGTCTCTCGGATTCTGGCGCAATAGAGGAGATATTGTCATAGTTGGTACAACTTGAGGAAGATCACTTTGTCATAGGGTTCCATCAGCATGTACAAAAGGTGAGAGAAAAGGCATGGCACGATAGACACATTACACAGAAAAAGTTTCAAGTTGGAGACTTAGTATTACTTTACGACAGTAAGTTCATGCAGCATATGGGAAAGTTTTGAATTCATTGGTTAGGACCATATGTGATTCAACATGCGATGGAGGAAGGTGTTGCGCAGTTGGAAACCCTTAATGGATCATCCCTTGGAGAAATGGTGAATCGAAGTCAACAGAAACTCTATAGAGACGGTCGATCATCTGCACATTAATATGAACTGCACAGGAACATGTGTATCATAGTAGTTGTACTATAGAAGGGAGGTAAAATATAGAAAAACAAACAAAAAGTAGAAAAATATGAAAAATATGAAAACAAATAAAAGGGGAAAAATAATAATAAATACAAAGGTAGAGAAGAAGAAGTATGGGAAATAAAGCAACAAGACTCGTGCAAAAGAAGGGAGTATCACATAGATAATGTAAACAACACAGAGACAATTAAGTGTGTGCAAAAGCCAAGTGTGGAGCATGACCATACCATCCATTAAAGACATAAAAGAGGCTGAAATGATAGTTAAAGAGAGTTAATGAAAAGTCATAAAGACGACGCGTAGAAATAAATGGAAAGGGCCGCCAAGAATCATGACAGATTGGCAATACAAGGTAAAAATCCAACAAAACATATGGAAATAAAGCAACATTTAATTAAACATTCATCGCACCAATGATGGATTTGACAGTCAATTCAGGCACACAGGGACATGGACAACTAGTGAGGGGTACAAAAGATGTGAAGGGTCAACAATCATTGGTTATTGTCACTTAGACTTGCATGCAAATAACAAAGAGCCGAAAAATGCATTGTAGAGCTGAGAAAATCCCTAGCGTCGAAGAAGATTTTTGTTGGTACCCGATTTACAACAATGGCACCACCAAAGGGTACAACACTTGTGCCAAAGAAAGCTAGAATGAGAGTGAAAATAGACAAACCAAAAGTTGAGGAGATTTCAGGAGCCTCATCGTCAGAGACAAGGTTTTCCCGGTATTACAATCCGCCAAGGAAGGTTGATGCCCCACCAATAACATTTCAAAATACTCCCTACTACGAACTGGTGATGCCTGATATTCCAAATAGAGTCATCGAGGATGAAGACATGATAGGGAGGGTGTTGTAACTCAAAAATGTGGACCATGATATTACATACACGATGAAGTTCCCTAAACTTGTGTCACACCACTATCTGGAGTTGAGGACAGATCCAAAAATGAACTAGAGCATACCTGTGCCAAAGGTATGGGAATTAGGACTAAATCGAGTAGGCATACTAAACCTGTTAGATATTCCACATTTTCAACGGAGCAACGGGGTGAATGCATGCATCAATTTTCTCTTAACTTGCATGCATGGAGGATATTTATGGTTGGACAAGCCAATTTCGATACATACAGACATGATTGTAAGGATCATAGGATTACCAATGCAGGGACAAGATCAAAAATCACTATTTTCATAAAAGAAAACTGACAGGACTCTGTCAGAGATAATGAGGCAAAAATTTGATATAGTCTGAGGGGTGTGTGGATTGGATGTGCTGAGCATATGCAACCCCACAATAATACTAGCAATGTAGGCACTAACATGTAATCTACCGAGAAAATGAATAAAAGATCAAGTGCCAGTGAGAGTGATAGTCGTGGCGAAGAAGTGCGTCAAAAGGACCTCCATGAGCTGGGATGTTACACATTATTTTTGTCACAGTTATGACCATTGATGATGTAAACCTATCCTTTGTCTTTAGAAGGATCAATAGCCTGAATTCCTGAAGAAAGAAGGGAGAAGAACTTTCCCTGAGAGAAAAAGTTGTATTTTCCTTTGTAAAAACCCTATTAAGGAGGATTTCTGCAGGCTTCTCTATACGCAGGGTGCGAAAATTCCTAATTTCCGCACCCTGCTCCATAGATAGGTTTTGGATTTTCTGCAGGCTTCTCTATAGCTAGGGTGCAGAAATTCCTATACGTGGGAAAAACGAGCATTTTCTCGATGCTTCTAGAAGGAGAAGCTTCTATGGTGAGGTGGCCTCTGAACGGTTTGGATCCTACTCACTTTCATGATTTAGTGGGATCATCCTAACCTCCTCACCTTATCCTCTTCAGCTTATAAAAGGAGAGGATCTCTCATGGAGAAAGTTATCTTGGCTTGGGATTAAGCTTTTGGGATTGAAAATTTGGCTTTGAGATTGTTAGCTTGATTAAATTGGCTTTGAGCTTTGCTTTGTCCAGATAGATTGTGAGTAGCTATCAGATCCATGGTCTTAGAATCCTTGGAGCAAGAAGTGTGTGGGAAGCAAGGAACCGTTGGAAGGAACCTGATGACATCAAGGCATCTGGTTGTATCTTTCTTCCACATTATTTAATACAGATATACTTGTATTTCCTATATGAATGTTATTTGTTCATATTGTATGATTCCTTGATCACTTACATAGTTTCATATCAAATAGACTATGTTATTCTTGTCTTCGTTGGCTTATGTTTATTTTGCAAAAAATTCTCCATAAGCCTCGTGACAAAGCTTGGATTGCATTGGCGAAGTCAGATATTCGATATTTAAAAGGTATGTCTTAGATCCATTTCTCATTTGATAATTGAAATCTAAGAAAAGAGTAGTGTACTGTCTTGTTTTGTTCTAGTTTCGTAGTGAAGCTAGGGGGATTGATTTGTGTCCGCACTTAACAATTATCCCGATAACAAAATTGGCGACCATACTGGGGAACAGATTGTTTTCCTAGTTTTCCTTGTTTTCTTTTTGTGATTGCTTGGGTTCTGTTTTCTGAGTCTATGGGTGATCCATCCAGACTCTCTGGACCTGAAAGTTCATTTAGAATATTTACGCTTTTTCCAATTTTCTTTGGTTTACAGGCATCTCCGCACTGTATTCTATATGCAGCCTACAAAAACTTTAGATCGCCGCACCGTGACTGCTTAGACTTGTGCGAAATTTCCACACCCTACCGATATCTAGCCTGCGGAAACGTCTAATCGACGTACTGTACCCTACTACTGGGTTGCGACGTTTCCTGTAAAAAAAAAATTGGATTGGGTCTTTTTGTCTTTTGATGCCCAGTTTTGTTTTGATCACCTAGGATGAACTTTTGGAGCCTGCATTTGACTATTTACAATTTGCTTGACATTTTTTGAGCTGCTTTTAGCCATCTTTTCTTTGTTTGGTTTTGAAATATTTGGTCTCTTGCTTTGAGTGTCTTTCAGTTACAAAGCATTGTTTTTATTTAGAATTGTTTAGTGAAAGAACTTATTTTTATTTTATTGAATAGTTCGTGTTAAAAGAGAAAATTTGTTTGGGTTCCTTTGTTTCATATCGATTTGCTATTGCTTTTAGTGTATCTTTGAAACAAAAATATTTTAATTTCTTGCTTTATATTAGATTGGGGGCATATTTGCATTTGAAGTAGTGAAATTGCATGGTTGTTGGCTTGCCTTATATTAGATTGGGGGAATCTTTATACATGATTGGGGGGGCCAAGAATCGTGTATTGGTGTACAGTCTCTTTTGCTCATTTCTTAAGAATCTTGATATTGATGAGTTTAATAAAATTTTGGGACATTGTGCATCTGGGAATGATAAACGTTTTCTCCTTCTCATAATATAACTTTCATCGAAATGAAATATTTTCATTCTCATTTCTTTTGCATTGTTTAGAGTCAGTCAAAAAATTATTTAGTCCAAGCCATTTTCCTCTTGAGTAACAACAGCCTTAAAATAAAGCGCTTATAAAAATTGATTAGACATTTGTATATTTTTTGGTAGCAAACCTACATTAGATTAGTTGTAGGGCTTTGGAATAGGTGTGAAAGATAACTTTCCAAAGCTGCAAACAAAGATATAATCTTGAGTTAGGGGGCGGTGAAATCTACTTATTACATTTTGTCCTGGGAAGCCCTTCTAACACAAGGGTCAATCACGAAGTCTCATTGAGACTGGCAGATTTACTCACCCTGCTTTGTTGGTCTTGGTGTAGAGATTGTGCGTATTATGGGGGTTTCTTAAAGGTATACCCACAATGATGAGTGGAAGCCTCTCAAGTTTATTTCGGGCTAGATACCCTGCCTTTGCACATGGATCGGACTGTCTACTGTTTCCCCAGGCATCTTTGTTGTAGTTGGTAACCTTAGTGGCCTTTCTTTTTAAGTTCTTTACACGAGGTGACTGTGGAGGGGCAAGTCTTCATGGTACCTGGAATCGACGTTGGTCAAACTCACTCGGGCTCCTTGGAGGGTATACCCATGTTTATGTGTGGGAGATTGCACCAGGGTGTAAGTCTGTTAAACAGGTCATCAACGTAACTTTTCCACCCGCTCTATCTCATCCCCTTCATACATTGTTCCCACGACATTGGATTTCATCACCAACTAGTGTGTTCTTTGTAAGAAGGTTTTGTTTGCTTGTTTTCTTCCTATATTTTTAGCACGTGTTGTTTGTTTTCCCTAGAAGATTCTAGGTTGGATATTTATTTAATGGCATCAATTCCTGGAATGACCAATGAAGGAACCCCTTTGTAAGGGGAACCTTTTGTTTTTCCTTCTTATGGAAACATTGGTCCTCCTCACATCGCTAGTCTAAGCCTTCCAGGTCTCACAATTGGATTACCGCTGTTGTTGTTTTCCACTCAGGTAATCCCAAATGCAACAAGTGCTTATGTTGTAAGCACTTTCCCCCAAGAGCATTAACCTCATGTTGATCCTTCACCTTCTTCACCAGTAAGATCTTCTTCACCTTCTTCACTTACAATGTCTTCTTCCATTTCATCTTCTTTGCCGAGTGAAAAATCTAAATCTAGTAACTCCGTGGATAAGAAGAAGAAAAGGAAGAATAAGAAGAAGAAAAATAAGCAAGGGTCCAAACTTCCAACCACTGCTAGACATGTTGGAAAACCACCAGTTACTGATAATTACGCTGGGAGTGTTGATGATGCCAATATCACCCAAACAACCCGTAAGCCCAAGTACCCTTGCAAGCTTTGTAAGGGTAGCCATCTTCTTCAGGATTTCCCTGGTCTATCCAAGGTTATAGAAGCATGGTCTACACACCCTTGCCAACCCATGTCGTCAACCTCTGAACAACATGTTGTTGACCTCCCATCAACTAGTCAAGATACCATTGGGAAGAAGAAAAGTGGAGTCAAGTTCCCATGTATGTTATGCGGAGGGAGTCATCAAACTCACCTTTGTCCTTGTATGGACGAAGCCTCGAAATTAATGGAAGATATGACTATTTCCCAGTCTTAACTTCCAGCTGCTTATCGCAAGCTTACTCTAGACCCACCTGTAGTTGATGGAATGATCAATTTGGCCCCTTTGTTGGTCAATCCGGTTGATCAGGTAGTCAATCTGGTCACATCCTTAGTTGAACCAGTTGACAAAGCGGTTGATCCAATCCCATCCTCAGTTGATCCCACTCTCCCGTTAGAGAGTGAAACCCAAGTGGTCGATCTATTTCCACCAGTCAACCCCATTCTCCCCTTGGAGAATGAAACCCAATTGGTCGATTTGATGTCATTATCAGTCGATCCTACTCTCTCGCTAGAGAGTAAACCCGATGCTGCTCAAGTTTTTCTTGTTGATAAAAACACTATTGTGTTGGGGCGAATTCCTCCTTCTCCTGTGGAACCCCCTCCAAGTAATGAGTCCATCCTTTTTGATTGGGGTGTGCTAATTGGACCTTTTATTCCCTCTCACATTACTTTCAAGATTACAATACAAGTTTGTGGTTGGGACGTTCCTCAGACCCTAATAGATGAAGGTTCGTCCGTTAGTATTTTGTCCTCTCTTGCTTGGCAAGCTTTGGGTTATCCTCAACTTGTGCTGATTATCTAGACTCTGTTTTGTTTTAACAGAAGAACCAGTCACCCTTTAGGGATCCTTCCTCAGTTTCCTATAACTTTGGGAGGGAAAACTATCTTTGTTGATGTCACGGTAGTCCTAGACCCCTTGGATTTTGATTTACTCCTTGGGAGATATTATGTCTATGCCATGCAAGCTATTGTGTCCACCCTTTTTCATGTGATATCTTTCTTTCATGATTGAAGAATGGTGACTATTGATCAACTTTCATTTGTTGGCCCTGATTTGACCATCAACTCAATGACTTCCCTAAACTTTTTGTATATGAAGTCAGTATTGCCCCTGCTATAGGTCAATTATGTGGTGTTGTCTCGCATGCCTTCAACTATCGATGAAGATGAGCCTCTCACCATAAAATCAGTCTCTTATGACTTAGATCCGGTAGTTGACATGGCGATCTCTTCAGTAGGGCTATTGGAGCTTGCCCTCCTTACCCTTGTTGCAACCCTCGACACATGTTCCTTCCAGAGTGTGTTTCTTCCATCGAGTGAAGATCTATAGGAGGCCATGATCAAGTTTTGTCCCTTGACATGGTGTCCTTCTAGAGCATTGTCCTCTTGGAAGCCATGATCAAGAGGACTTTGAGCATGGTTTTCTGATTTCAAGCTCATTAAAAAATGAAACTAGTTGTGAGGATAGTTTTCGCATCTCTGTAGCAACCTTATTAAAAAATGAAATAGAGCTTACGATCATAGTTCCCGTTTCTGTGTCAAGCTCGTTAAAAAATGAAACGGAGGTCTAGGGATTGAACCTAGATTCTCAAGCATAGTTCTTATCCTGTGTCAAGCTCGTTAAAAAATGAAATAACTTCCCCCTCTCTGTTGAGTCAAATCCTTTGTCTAGTATTTGCATCTTCATTTTCATCCTCTTTTGAAGTTGGATGAAATGAAGTATGTGGGGCATTGCTTACAACCTCTAGACTTCATGCTGAAGTTAAAGCCGCTAGTTTCTTAAGCTGGGGGCTAAGTACCAACCATCCATGTGTTATGCGTTGGGAAGTTTCAAGCATAGTTTTCTATGGTTCAAGTTTGTGTAAAAAATGAAACCACCTAACTCAAGCACAGTTTCCTTTGGTTCAAGATTGTGTAAAAATGAAACCAGGTTCAAGCATAGTTTTTTTAGTTTTTAAGCTTGTGTACAAATAAAATCTATCCCAAGCATAGTTTTGTTTTGTTTTAAATCTTGCGTAAAAATGAAAACAATCTCAAGCTTAGTCTTTGTTCTTTCTCATGCTCGTAAATACATGAGAATACGTTACCGAGCTTAGTATTTTTTCTTTGTCGTGCTCGTAAATACGTGAGAATGTAACTGAGTATAATTTTATCACTTTTTCAGACTCGTAAAGGTTATACAAAAAAGGAACCCCCTAGAGTTCCCTTTAAGCTCTTTTCAGACTCTCTAAACATGAAAATATTGCCGAGTGATCGTTTTTTTTTCATGCTAATTAAATTATTAGAAAGCGAATATGTTGAGCAATAGTTTATCTCTTTTTCAGTCTCATCATACTACTTTACGAGAAAGGACATTTTGGAGTTTTCTTTAAGTGTTTTTCAGACTCTCTAAAAATGAAAAACCCTCGAGTTTTCTCTCTTTGGACTCATTAAACAAGCATCGAAAGAACCATATGGGACCGAACCACTCCTTCCTAGGGTTCGTTAAATATACTTCGAAGGACTCATCTGAAGGATGATCTTACATTACAAGCATATGTTATCCTCCTCAAGATTGTGTAAAAGTAAAGAGGTACTCATCAGAAATGGTGGGGGGAAAATTGGGAAAGAAATGTGTCTAAACTTGTATTCCATGGAAGAGTCACCTTTGAACATGACACCCTTTCACTCACTTTGTATCTAAGTTGAAAAATCCATTCATCTCTTGGTCATACTCCTTTATAAGATTACAAATTGGTTTGTGATCCATGTTGTTGAGTCAGTATTTTCCAAGACAGTTGTCGTGTCATCAATATGTTCAAAGAGAAGTTCAACCCATAAATCCTTCTATTTCGTTGGCCATTTCTGTAGTCCTTAAGCCTTCTATTGCGTCGACCATCCCTGAGTCAGTCTTAAATCACTTGTTACTCTAATCTAATTCAAATCTTGTTACCCGTTTCATGTCATTGATGGGGGATACATTAAGGCCCTCCTATGACGAGTCTTTCCCTGTCGACTTCAACTCATTATCCAAGAATTAGATTTAGAAACTAATTGGTACCTTGGAACTTGCATGCCTCAATGGCATGTTTCCTTGCTTTTGACAATGGGTTTTCATTATTGACCCTTGATCAGTAGATTCTACCAAGTGTTTGACTTCAGCTCATTAATTCACATTCGTTGGATTGTACTAGAGTACCTTGGAAGTCTTTGACATTAATGGTGATTTCCCTCTCACTTGTTAACGGTTCTCATCATTGACCAGTAATCAAGTGGTTTCTACCATGTTCGACTTCAACACCTATAATCACATGGCTACATTCGTACTATAGAGTGGTGGAGATGAAGACCCTGAATCTTTTCTAACAAATTCAGGCTGTGTTGGAGTATATGCATATTGTATTGTTGCATAGATCCACATTGTATGTCTCGTGGCTATGTTCAAATTTGATTCTTTAACACATAGATCCATGGTGTATTTTTATTGGTTATGTTCATATTTGAGTCATTTTGGCATGGATCCACAGTGTATGTTTGGTGGCCATGACCTATCTTACTTGACATGGATCTTCACATGTCAGCAGATATGATTTCAATCATTTGTATTCTGAGTATGGGAATGCCTACCTCAATGATGATATATTATTGTACTATATTTCCTTGTTTGTTGGCAGGTTTCCGACCATCATGTTCCTTTTTCCCTACACACACTCGACAAAGTATTTCAGCTATCACTATGTTATGACTTCATACTTTGTGGGGCTCTCTGTTACCCATTGTTTTCTTCACCCTTATGACCATTAATGATATAAACCTATCCTTTGTCTTTAGAAGGATCAATAGCCTGAATTCCTAAAGAAAGAAGGGAGAAGAACTTTCCCTGAGAGAAGAAGTTGTATTTTCCTTTGAAAAACCCTATTAAGGAGGATTTACACAGGCTTCTCTATATGCAGGGTGTGGAAATGCTTGATTTCCGCACTCTTCTCTATAGCTAGGTTGCAGAGTTTCGGTAGGATACTCTATAGCTAGGGTGCGGAAATTCCTGTACGTGGGAAAAATGAGCATTTTCTCGATGCTTCTAGAAGGAGAAGCTTATATGGTGAGGTGTCCTCCAAACGGTTTGGATCTTAATCGCTTTCATTATTTAGTGGGATCATCCTAACCTCCTCACCTTATCCTCTTCAGCTTATAAAAGGAGAGGAGCTCTCATGGAGAAATTTAGCTTGGCTTGGGATTAAGCTTTTGGGATTGAAAATTTGGCTTTGAGATTGTTAGCTTGATTAAATTGGCTTTGAGCTTTGCTTTTTGAAGATAGATTGTGAGTAGCTATCATATCCATGGTCTCATAATCCTTGGAGAAAGAAGTGTGTGGCTCATTTCACAACATTCGATAGAGACATACACCCCGATTGCATGGTTCAGAGTGGACCGACATCATATCTATGTACAGGCCAAGAAGGACCCGAGAGAAGAATGGGTCCAGATGAAGTAGTAGATCACAGAAGAAGATATACGATTGATCATGCAGGATTGAGATCCAGAGTGGAAGATTCTAGTCGATAGAACAGAGTAAGAGCACCATCACAATGATGTAGAAGAATAGGGTGATGGACATGGAAACAAACATGGTGATGGACATGATGGTGAATAGGGCAGAGGCGTAGAACACATGCAAGAATTCATTAGAGAGAATATAAAAGACAAGGGGAAGGGTCCAGTCATAGTTGTGTGCAAAAATATGAAATCCCACAAAGTATCAAATGTCTATATACTGACAGACGATGACATGGATAGAATCGATTACCAAGTGCGGGATGTTGCAGAGGAGGAAATTGAAGAAGAAACATAGAAAGAAGATGAAAAAAACTAGAATGTGCAGGACCAGTTGATGTCGATAGAAAAAATATTGGATATAATGAGGATAGCACCAGAGAGAGGCTCAGGTGAAGGACCTTCAATGAGCCCGATTGAAGAAGCAGGGACTATCACTCCATTCCTGTATAGTTAGCAACCAGACATAGAGTGTTGGAGATCACGAGAGATGCAGTCAATTTCCTAATGCAAGAATTGTAAGAGTAGATGATATCAATAAGTAACATGAACTTACTCATTTCACAGATGCCTACAAAAATACTACAGATCTTTCGTATTGATATTATGAAGGAGATAAGGCTCTGCATAGATTTAGCGTGCAGAGAATTGATCAAGGTGATAGATGAGAAGGCATAAATACAACAAAAGTATACAATTGATCTGTAGGAGAAGATTGAGGTTGAAGAAAAATTTGAAAGAACGTTGAAGGAGAAGAGTGAGGTTGAGAAAAAGGCCAAGAAAGCATAAAATAGAAGGATGAGGCTGAGAGAATGGCACATTGGATACAAACAACTGTCCAAAATCTCTATAAGGAGATCCCAGAAGTACCAATGGTGGTAGAGGCCAAATGGAAGAACATGTCTCAAGAATCAGTGAAGTCATCAAATGCTTCCGCACAAGGATTGAGGAATTGCAATCATGCACCACGCCAAGAACACCACCAGAGGAAAGGGCAGAAAGATAAAGAACCTCTATGAATACGGTAGAAAATAACAAGAATTTGGATGAGGAATGCATAAAGATCTGTGAGGAAAGTGCAAAAATATAGACAAACCTAATGGAGGATCCATAAATGAAGGTTGTGGAAGCCATATTAAGGGATGTGCAGGAAAAGGTGAAAAAGGATTCTAAAAACATAAGTATGCTTCCACCAATGGATCACATGATGACAATATTGGCACAAAGGTAGTTGTACAATGAAATAAAAAAGATATGGGACCAACAAAAGATCCTCCAACAATGACTAGTTCCGCTGCAAAACGAAGCACTAAGAGTAATCGGGAAATTGGCATTTGTTCAGGGAAAAGTAAAACAAGAAGTGCATGAAAACAAAGAAAAAATTATGACCCTGACTATGCAGGTCATAGAACATATTGTGGAAAAAGAAGTAGAAGTCAGGAAAGAGGTAGCAACAACAAAAGAAACCTCCCAAAAATTCATGGATGTATGGAGGAGTGCGATGCAATAGGCCTGAGTGGCTCGGGATGAGCCACATGTGAGTGTTGGGGGCCCATTGGACAAGAATTTTGGATACAGTTTTGAGGAAAATCATAAGTATGGAGGATATGCGCAATAATTGAAGATATAAGAGAAGGAAAGAGCAGAGTGCACAATAAAGGCAAATTCAGGATTGAACTATGCAGTAAAGGCATACTTGGCATCAAATAGAGAGAGAATAAAGAAATAGAATACAAAAAGAGAATAAAGCATGAAGATAAAGAAGCTGAAAAGGAAGGACAATATTTTGGCATGCAAAAGTAGAGAAACGTGCAAAAGTAGGAAGAACAACAAGCGAGAGTGAAAAGCAACATACATACACAAAAGTAAGAAAAGTATGCTTGAACAACGAGTCAACATGAGTTGTAATGAGTCAGAATGAGTTGTAATTGGGTTTCAGTGATAAGAAAGTAGGGTTTTGAACTCTATATTCCATGTATAAATATGTAATGGGTCAGGTAGAATAGGGGTTGTTGACACTAAACGAAGAAAGGGGTTCACGAAGAGAGTGAAATAACAGACTGAGAATGAGAGAGGGTCTATGTTTGATTGTATAGGGAGAATTTCTAGAGAGAGGCTTGCACTGTAGAGCAGCTAGGAAGGGTGGGAACGGATAACATGATGAATCTATTGTAGCGCAATGTGCAAGAATGAAATGATTACATAAAAGATAATAAAGAAGCCAGTCTTTGTGGACGTAGCCGAAAGTTTGGATGAACCACATTAACTTTGTGTCTTCATGTGTGTGATTCATGTGATTTTTATGAATAGTAGGTGTATGCATGTTAGAATAGATCTGTTTACTATATGATTATTGCACAATAGTTAGAAATGTTATGGTGAAGGGTTTATGTTGCAATGTATGTCACGATGGTACTCCATAAGATCAACTAAGTAATCAAGGAATAACAGAAATGGGATAATGCTCACATAGTAGATAAGTAAGACTAAATGATGCAAGAGCATTGCCAATATCAAGCGAGCCAACGCGGAAGGCAAGTGACAGCTGGACGATCCAACACAAATTTTGAGTTTCTCTTGGATTTGTTGCACGAACATTAATGTGGAAATTTAATGAAGCGCACTTGTAGATTGTAAATGGACCTTGAGCAGATTGCTCTCGTCCTTAGTAGGTAGAAGGCATTTAAAGTAGTTAATGCAAGTAGATAGAAATTTAATTCTAGATTAGACTGTTTGAGAGCACAAGAGGGAAACGGGATATAGACACCCTCATTGTGCCTTTGTAACATTATTATGAAGCATTTGAGCAAGAGCATGCAGAGAGATGTGTAAGAACACACATGTACATATATTTGGATTAATAGAAAGAGTTGATTCAAATTCATGGTTTTGTGTTTGTTCTCTGTGTATTGATGCTGAATGATATGCTCATGAATGTTTGCTTCCTATTATACATTTTCTTTATGTGCTGTGTACATGATTTCATGTTTGAATTGAAGTCTGAAAGGAAGTAGGAATGAGTTTCAATTGTTTCTCTAAATGAGCAAGGATTCCTACAAGAAGTGTAGTCGAATTGTCCGTAAGGAGTGCGTTGACAGAGGGTTCAGATAGGGTTGTTTTTGTTCTCATTCTCTCAAAAGTGCAGACAGGCACAGGAGCCATGCAAGGAGTGCGCAGGCCAAGAAAAGTCTCAGGGTCGTGAACTTGAGTGAGATATTTAAGGATTGCTGCTGCAGGGGTGCGCAGGGTCAAGGAAATTCAAGCACTTGAAGTGTTTGAAAATCTGCCGCAAGGAGTGCATGCAGGGATCTTTAGAAAGGTTCAGAGTCAGAGAAAGCTCAGGAAGGATAGGGCTTTCGAGTTTGTTGAAGGATAACGCAGAGGAGTTGTGCCTTGGAAGTTTACAGAAGCATCACAAGTTTGCATGCAGAGGGACAAGTTGGTGGAAGAACACTTAGTCACTTCGTAGGTTTCATCAGGAGGAACAGACGGTCAGTATTCTTCGAGGAGGATCCGCGATATTCCGTGAGCCGTTAGATCTCACAAAGGTGCAAGGGAGATATAGCAATGTATTCTCTAGAGGTTTGAAGCTTAGGAGGGGCAGGACCATCGATCCAAGCCGTAAGGGCGATCAGATTTACGCGTGAAATTGTGCGTCGGGGTTTTGTGGGTTGAAACTTCGTAAACATAGCATCAGGGATCACGATATTCCGATACGCGATATCTCGACAGGATAAAGGAACAGTGTGGGGCCACAAGGGACAGAGAGGTGGACAGGTGGCACAGTGTATCGGAGTTTCATGGCGAGAAGGCCTGAAACATATGCATTAGGATTCGCGATATTGCGAACTCCGAAATGCCGATGGAGTAAAGGTACCGTTGAATAGTCAACTCACGAGCGCATCGGAGTTTCGACGTATCGGGGTTCAGGAGTCGGTAGGACGAGTGACTCGACATTGCGAGTGCCGAAATCACGATAGGGCAAGTCCCGAAAGGGGAAAGGTCAGCATTGACTTGTATTGGCATTCGGGGATTCGAGAATCAAATGTTAGACCACTGACCTCGCGAAGTCGCGAAGTCTGATCTCCCGAGTGGAAAGAGGGGATCGCGTGAGAATTCTGTGGGTGCAGATTTCCCGATAGGGAAATAGAAGAGCCTTAGAGTTCTTTGGGCCAGTAGAGAAGAGAAGATCCTGTGAGCAGACGTGCTGCACCACTAAACATGATAATAACCTCCCATCCCCTCACTACTACATAAACGTGGTTCCTGCAGCCCCAATAGATGCCTTAGGTGAGACTTCACTTGCATGCAGGTGATGTCAAAAGGGATAGTTTCTGAAGGGTTTTGTTGGTTAAGACAACTTGAACCTAGGGTCTTGCAATCATGAGCCAACAAAATGCCACACCAGTTGGTAAAGGGGATGAAGAGGAAAAATATAATCTCATAGATGAATGTACTAAGCAGTGGGTGATTGAGGAGTTGAGTGAGGCTATTGATCACTCTATTTTTATGAAATGCACAAAAAATATGTCTAAATTGGACATAACTAGGTGCATATCAACAATGAATCATTTGGAAGGTTTTCAATTTATCAATTGAAATGTTTAAGGAGTATGAAAAGGGATATCACCAGTGCTAGGTATTCCCTCAAACATCTAAACAATGTATCAAAACATGTTTCAAAATGTTTGCCATAAAAGAGGGACGTGAATTCCTTTCATTTCCTCAACCTATAATGAGAATTGTAGTAAAACATCATATGAGATGTGGTATCTAATGTAAGTGACCCAAATGAATACCACTTCTTGAAACATATCACTAGATGCATCCTGGAGACCATATTGGCTTCCCTATACCTACTGACTAACAATGTTAGTATTCACTCCTAGAAGAGTGAAAATCTGGTTCATTATATCCTAACCTATACATGACATAATGCATGCTTCAAATGGGCATGTTGTTGGGCAACTGAAGGGGGGGGGGGGTGAATCAGTTGTTATTGTTCTTAAACAATTATACCCATTTTAAAATCTTTACAGAACAGTCAATGATGATCACAATAATGCAGGGAAGTAAGCAATAGACTATTCAACATCAATCACAGACATGAAATATACAGAGACAGATATTTCCTGAGGAAACCCATAAAGGGAAAAACCTCTTCTTCTTGATATGATAAGTAATATTTATTTTCAGTACATTATCATTCTTAGGATAACCAACTCCTTTTGAGGCTAGAACCTTTGTTTTACAAGCAACAACTTGTTGAGAGCACCAACTCCGTGGTTTCTCTAGCACCCACTAGAAAGAAGCACCAACTCCCTAGTTTCTATAGCACCCACTAGAAGAACACAACAACTCCCTGAGTGTTCCAGCACCAACTCGATGGAAGAACCAACTTCTAGTTACACAGGCACCAACCTATATAACAAAGAACAATAGTTCTCCCTTGCACCACCCTACCACCCTGGTTTTTTTGGTTGCAACCAGATAGAAGCTACGACTCCCTGTGTTCAAGCACCAACTTGAAACTCTGAGGAAAATAGTCCTCCCTACCACCCTAATTAAAAAAATTCATTACAAAAAATGATTGCAATGATACAGTGTTTGCCAATGGCTTACCACTCTCATCATTGCTCTGCTACACTGCTCTTCTCTACCTGCAACAGTGTCTTCCTGCTCGCATCTTCTTGAGATTTCTGTTCTTTTTCTCTGTCTCTACATGCACACCTCGGATTTATCTTCCTCTCTCAAATATGCATTTATCTTCTATTTCTTTCTTCTGCACTTTATGCTTTGTGCAACATTTCCATTCTATGCACTACGCCTCTTCTGTGCGCTTTAGCTCCTTCGCATAGCATGCTTATACCCGCATGAATAACTCTCAACATAAGCAACCCTCTCTTCTCAATTCTATGTATATTTATCATGCCAATTCCTCTGCCAGATCATACACCTAATTCTTCATCCTCGCTCGTAATTATCCTGAGTTTGTTCTTCATTAGTGGCTGTTATGCTAAGACTGTTCGTCATCAGTGGCCATTCATGAGATTCTTTGCCTTTTCTAGCAGTGCGACCCTTCATCTTCTTTTTCAAAGTTCAACTTATCCTCTCTGTTATAGTTACAGTCTTCAAAACTCTCCTATATATCAATTGTATCTATAATGAGTCTCCATTCTACTGGTAGTTACCTCGAGACTCTTTAGCTCCTCTGGCAGAGACAATCACTCTGTTCTGGGAGTTACAGCCAGTCAATTATGGATTCTTTGGCTTCTAATCCCCTTCCTTCACGAGATCACTAGCGGTGACCATACACTTGGGCTTAATGAGCGATTGAGCGCTTATCAATTCAATGACCATGATTCATTCTCCTGAAATGAACGACTATCATAACTTTGACACTTTTCCCTTTAGAACTTTTGGGTTTCAAACCTTTTGAAACTTCCAAATCAGAATTCTCGAACAGATCGGATGGTTCCCAGTACATCTCGGAACTAGATCAATGGTTAGTGTTAATCCTTACAGTCATCCTTCATTTCTTAATCCAACGACTAGGACTTAATCAAACAATGAGATGTATGGCCACCTTTTACTCCGCGACTTTGTCCATTATGCTTACGCTATCCTTCCACTATATTTTGATCAATGGTTGATAGTACACTTGACATCATATCGATGGTTGAGATCTCCTTCGGGTCTTCGGACTTCAGAGATTTAGAGTCTCAACCCTTTATTTTCTCCATACGTCAATCTTCCGGAGCTGACAAGCCTCTAACACGTCTCCCTCTTGGATTAACGGTTGATATCTCCTCGGGTCTCCGAACTTTGGAGATTTCAAATCTCAACCTATTCTTTCCTCTGAAGTGATCACCTGTTAAGTTAATCATAAGACAGTGGGGACCACTTGCTGTCGGTTAACATTTTCATTTACACTATCCTTCCACTATAGTAGATCGACAGATGAGACTTCTCCTGAAGTGATCTTCATATTGGACATCTTGCGTCCACTTCGGGTCTTTGGCATTCAGGACTTTGGGTCTTTGGGCGAGTGCAGGTGGTAAAACTCCTGAAGAAAAACTCCTGGAGTGACATAACTCTTGCGTCACTTGATGATGTGTCACGAGCTAAGAAGCTACCACATGTGACTTAGATTCATGATTTTCACATACCTGAAATGTTGATTTCAACTTGAAACTTGTCATTCTTTGACTGTGCCACATGTCCTTGCTGACGTAGACTGCTGACATGGTTTTTCACAGTTTCTTGCTGACGTCGACGTAGATCTCCCAATGTGACACATGTTCATCTCCTTGTTCTAATGGTCAGCCTAACTCACGATGTATCTTAGATCGACAGATGAGAGTGACTTCGGACCTTCGTCCTTCAGGAATTCAGGACTTTTGACATTTCTTGGTGGTGAAACTCCCAAAGCAATTCTTCCGGAGTGACGTAACTTGCTTACGTCACTTGTTGACATGGCACGAGCCAATTTCCTCTTGACGCTTGTCATCACCTGATTATGCCATGTGTATTTGCTAACGTGGTCTGCTAATGTGGTCTTTTGACATGGTTTGCCACTATGCCCTTTTGTTGACGTGGTCTACTGACCAACAACCCTGATCCAACAGTCCTCGTTTGTCCTCCAAATCCCATGGTCCTTATTCATTTCAGATTTTTGGACTTCGGGTATTTCACATCTCAAACGTTCTGGAGCGTAACCTCCTCGCGACTTTAAACCCGAACTAAATGTTTTTCGTTGATCAAGATCTTAGATCGATGAATTGATCTGTTAGTGTTACAGATTTGCTAGCTTATCCTGTCCTTCCACTTGAAATGATCTGACGACTGAAAAAAAATCGCATTTCAGTGATTTCAAATCTCAGACTTTCCCGAGCGTAAACTCCTCACAACTTTAGACCCGAAGCGAATATTGTTTGTTGCTCAAGGTATTAGATCGACGGCTTGATCATTCGATGATGTAGCTTTGTTAGCTTATTTTGTCCTTCCACTTGAGAGTGATCCGACAGTTGAAGAGAATTCGCATAATCGAATTCTCAATCATTTTGCCCCGCTTATCTTGTCCTTCCACTTGAAAGTGATCCGACGATTGTCAATATTCTTGAAGCAGATCCACAATCAAGAATGATTGCAGAACCACAATCTGCGAGTGTTTTAACTTGTCACCCAAACTCCGCAATGGGAAGATGTGCCCTATTGGAGAGTCAACTACAATCATTGATCTTCAAAGCTATAAGATCGGATGGTCCTGACTAATTGCGGGATGGGGAAAAGTGTGATGTTTAATTCTCCTTTCAATCTCTGAAATTCATCCCCGCCGTAGATTTGGCGATTGCGCATCCAATGGACATGATTTAATCTGACTTAAACTCATTGTTTGTTGGATCAATAAAAGTCGTAGATATTTGAAGCTATGAGATCTAACGATCTAGACTGATTATGGGATTGTAACTGACGAGTATTTAATTTAGATTTCGCTCCCCACAATTCATCCCTGCCGTTGATCTGGCTTGCAGATCTGACGCTCTTGATGTGATCTGATTTTTATCGCGCCATCTCTTCAAGATTTAATCTCTAGTCACTTATGTACTTCACTTTCCTTTCTGAGTTGTGATCTTCACTCACTAACCCTCCTGAGCTTTAATCTCCATTTGCTTCTGTACTGCGCTTTCCTTTCTGAGCTGTGATATCTGCATACTGTTTGCTCCTCCTCCTGAGCTTATGCTTCCTTTTTCTCTGCCTTATGTTCTTTCCATCAATGACAAGCACACTCTTTCTTGCAAAACATGCCAACAATACCCCCCTTTGGCATTTATGGAAACCCTCAAAGGCTACGCTAGACTACTTGGACCTCCAACTGTAGCATTCAGACCACTCCTTTTCTCCCCCTTTGACATCAATGTCAAAGAAAACATGCTCCCCTTGATCTGTTGCAGTACTTTTCGAAGGTATGAGATATTCAACCAACACATACTTCCCTTGACAAGATGGAATCTCTTAGGTGAGAGAAGAGATGACACCCAACTTCTGACAGAGATATTCAAAAGTTGTCTTGGCTAGGGGTTTAGTAAAGATGTCTCCAATTTGTTCTATGGTTGGAATGTAATGAACCTGGACAATCTTATTGGTGACCTGCTTTCTTAGAAAGTGGTATTTTATGGGGATGTGCTTGGTCTTGGAATGAAATACTGGATTCTTGGACCTGTTCATCTTCATCTTCAGCTGTGTCCTTCGTAGTATACTCAATATTGCTCATCTCTCTAACTGAGACTCCTTCATCAACCTTTTCTTGTCATACTGAATGACTCCCCCTGTGTTTCTAAAGGATGTTGTTGTCCTACTGGAACATTGTGCAATTGTAGCTCATATATATATATATATATGATGGCTACAATATAAGGCTTTTATGACCATATCCATCATAAGAGAAAATAAAAACCGTTACAAACACTCTCATACCTCCTTTGATTCATTCATGAAGGTGTCTCTCGTCTAAACTTGCTTTGAGGTGTATGAGTAGCTTTTGGATGTCTTCCTTGATTTGATCTTCTAAATATTGTAGTATTTCTTTCATTATTTGAACATGAAGAAATGAGTCATACCTACTTTCCCTTTTTACAAATGAAGGACCTGTGTTATACTTGTCTTCACCCTTTACAAATGAAGGACTTGCATCAGGGTTCGTAGGAGTATTGATTTCTTCCTTGTTGTATCCAAGACCAGATTTGTCATTTGGTGATCTCTGACTTTCCAAGATCTCATCCAGGATCATGGAATTGTTCAATAACTTGATTTGGGTGTTTAACTTCTCAACCTTCTTTCTAAGATTCACAACTTTTTCTTCCAGCTTATGACATGATTCTTCTTTTACTTCTTCCATGGGATACATGCTAACAGAACATTCTTTTATTGCATCTGAGTCTTCTTCTTTTCTTCCAGGGGAGGATTCAATATCAACATTATTATCTGTCCTTATGCTTTTACTTATACACAGAGACTTGTCCTTGCCTCCATTCATGTGCTTGGAACATCCATTGTCTAAATACTAGGGGTCTTTTTGTTTTTGAGCTGAAAGTACTAGACCACATTTTTCACTATATTTCTTTTTCCATGTGCTGTCATTTCTACCTAAGGGTTTTATCCTTGGATATGATTTGTAATTATTAAGATGGAAATGTGCAGACTTATGACCGAAGTTATGAGAGTTATAGCATTCGATCTCATTGTTCAATAGTTCAAAGTGATTTGTGTAACATTGTCTACTCATTAATTGTTCATTATTTCTTAACCTCCTTAGTTGCATGTCTCTAAACTTAATTTGACCATTTGCAATCTGTGGTTGCTTGTTACTTGGTTGTCTCATTCTTTGTTGTGGAATATATTTATTCCTTGGGTGTCTTGATTGCTCATGTCTAAATCTTAAGGAACAATTTACAACTTTGTGGCCAAAGTTAGAACAGTAGAAACAATATCCATAGAAAAAATCTTTGTACCTGGAAAATGGTTGTCTTCTTTGAGCAGGTCGATTTCTTCCATGCTGATGATTTCCTTGAGAAGAGGGTGTATTATTTCTTTGTTCTATAGATTCAGTTATGGTACCTTTTTCTTTACTCCTCCTTTGTGACTAATTATCTTCCTTTGTTTCTAAAGGTTTGATGTTGTCATTGGTTGTAGATTTGACAAACTTGATGGGTTATTTGTTGCTTGGTTTACCACTACTTGATCCCTCTTCATAAACCAAACCAATTTTCAACTTTGGATTCCTTTGTTGATTCAGAATGGTGGCTAATACTTCTGAGGCTTTGATACTTGACGGATTCTGGTGATACAAGGCTTTAAAATTCTCCAACTCTTTTCCAGTTTTCACTACTTCTTCTTCCAGAGATTCACATCTTGCCTTCTTCTCTAAGAACTAGTGTTTCATAATGTCCTCTATTTTCTTTGCGTCTTCTAATTCCACTTTTAGCAGGGAAAAGTATTCATCAGGTTTTTTACTGCCTCTCTCGAACTGTATCAACAATTGTTTTTGCTTTCTCTTCTTAAGTCAGAGTCTATCAATCTCTTCCAAAGCGTTGATCGACTCTCCTTCCAAGTCAACCATATCTTATTCATCATCAACATCACTTCCTATCCTTTTATTATCATAATCCTCTTTGGCCATAAGCACGAAGTCATTTACCTTATATTCACAGGAAGAGTCACTATCTATGTCTTCTGAGGAGTCATCATTGTTTACACATAAACTTTTCTTTTTATCAAATATTTTGGATTTGTACTTCTCTTCACCTTCATAGTTCTGGTCCTTCTTCTTATGTGGACACTTAGATGAAAAGTGACCTATCTTTCCATAGTTAAAACATTTGAAGGGCAACTTGCCTTGGTACTTACCTGATCCTTTCTTTAGTCTTCTCACAAATTTTGCTTCAATTTCATCGGGCTCAGATTCCTCATTATTATCTGCTTTAAAAGAAGCTTCTCTAGTGGTGGATTTATCTTTATCTATCTTCATTTCATATGCAGTCAATGTTACTAGAAGTTGATAAAAGGCCAAATATTTTAGATCATTAAGTTCTTCTATAGCAAAGACCTTTGGGTTGAACCTATCTGGTAGAGATCTCAAAAATTTTTAAACAAAAGAGGCTTCCTCAATTTTTTCACCAAGAGATTTCATTGCATTTACTAGTTCTTCAACTCTCAGAAAGTACTTCCCAATAGTTTCATCTTCTTTCATCTGTAGCTGTTCAAACTGTACTCTGTTGGTTTGAAGCTTGGCATGCTTTACCTTCTCATTACCTTCATAGCTACTAATGAGTTTGTCCTACATGTCTTTGGCAGTTTCTAAGTGCATAACTTTTACAAATTCTGCTTTTGCAAGCCCACTCAGAATAACATTCATAGCCTTAGCGTTGAAGCTGAATTCTATCTTGTCATCCTTATTAGCTAATACAACTGGCTTTACATAACTAGTCTCTACCACATCCCAGACATCTGCACCTAAATCCATTATGTAGGTTCTCATCCTATCTTTCCAAAAGGAAAAGTTTGTTCCATTGAACAAAGGGGCCTTATCGGTTGAAGTTCCTTCATGACTTGACATGTTTAAGCTTACTGATATACCTTTAAATAAATGAACCTTCTCTGATACCAATTGTTGGACAATTGAGAAGGGGGGGTGAATCAGTTGTTACTGTGCTTAAACAATTATGCCCATTTTAAACTCTTTATAGAACACTCAATGATGATCACAATAATGCAGGGAAGTAAGCAATAGACTATTCAACATCAATCACATACATGAAATATACAGAGATAGATATTTTCTGAGGAAAGCCATGAAGGGAAAAACCTCTTCTTATTGATATGATAAGTAATATTTATTTTCTGTACATTATCATTCTTAGGAGCACCAACTCCTTTTGAGGCTAGCGCCTCTGTTTTATAAGAAACAACTTGCTGAGAGCACCAACTCTATGGTTTCTCTAGCACCCACTAGAAGGAAGCACCAACTCCCTGAGTGTTCCAGCACCAACTGGATGGAAGCACCAACTTCCAATTACACGGGCACCAACCTGTATAACAAAGAACAATAGTTCTCTCTTGCACCACCCTATCACCCTGGTTTTTCTTTCTGTAACAAGATGGAAGCTATGACTCCCTGTGTTCAAGAACCCACTTGAAAATCTGAGGACAACATTCCTCTATAGCACCTCCCTACAACCCTGATTATAAAACTTCATTACATAAACTTATTACAATGATACAGTGTTTGTCAATGGATTACCAGTCTCATCACTGCTCTTCTCTGCTTGCAACAGTGTCTTCTTGCTCTCATCTTCTTGAGCTTTCCGTTCTTCTGCTCTATCTCTGCCTGTGCACCTAAACTTTCTCTTCCTCTCTCAGATATGCATTTATGTTCTATTTATTTCTTCTTCACTTTATTCTCTGTGCAACATTTCCATTCTATGTGCTACGCCTCTTCTGTGCGCTTCAGATCCTTCGCATAGAATGCTTCTACTCACATGAATAACTCTCAATAGAATCAACCCTCTCTTCTCATTTATGCGTATATTAATCATGCCAAGTCCTCTACTAGATCATCCACCTAAATCTTCATCCTTTCTCATGATTATCCTAAGTTTGTTCTTCATCAGTGGCCATTATGTTGAGACTATTCGTCATCAATGGTCATTAATGAGATTATTTGCCTTTTCTAGCAGTGTGACCCTTCGTCTTCTCTGTCACAGTTGAGCTTATCCTCTCTTTTATAGTTATAGTATTCAACACTCTCCCATCTGTCAGTTGTCACTATGATGAGTCTTCATTCCACTGGAAGTTACCTCGAGACTCTTAAGCTCCTCTGGAGATCATCCTGATCCTCTTCGAATTATCTGGCAGAGACAATCACTCCATTCTGGGAGTTACAGCCAGTCAATTATGGCTTCTTTGGCTTCTAATCCCCTTCCTTCATGAGATCACTGGTGGCGACCATACTCCTGGGCTTAACAAGCGCTTGAGTGCTTATCAATTCAACAACCATGATTCATTCTCCTGAAATGAACAACTGTCGTAACTTCGACACTTTTCCCTTAAGAACTTTTGGGTTTCAAACCTTTTGAAACTTCTGAATCAGGATTCCCAAAAAGATCGGACAATTCACATTACATCTCGGAACCAAATCAATAGTTAGCGTTAATACTTACCGTCATCCTTCATTGCTTAATCCAATGGCCAGGACTTAATCAAACAATGAGATGTATGGCCATCTTTTACTCCATGACTTTGTCCATAATGCTTATGCTATCCTTGCACTGTATTTTGATCAACTATTGATAGTACACCTGACATCAGATCAATGGTCAAGATCTCCTTCGGGTCTTCGAACTTCGGAGATTTAGAGTCTCAACCCTTTCTTTCCTCCGTACATCAATCTTCTGGAGCTGACAAGCATATAATGTGTGTCCCTCTTGGATTAATGGTCAATATCTCCTTGGGTCTCTGGACTTCAAAGATTTCAAATCTCAACCCGTTCTTTCCTCCGGAGTGATCACCTGCTTAGTCAGTCATAAGATAGTGGGGACCGTTTGTTGTCGGTTAACGTTTTCACTTACACTATCCTTCCACTGTAGTAGATCGATGGATGAGACTTCTCCCAAAGTGAACTTCATATTGAACATCTCATTTACACTTCAAGTCTTCGGCATTCGGGACTTCAGGTCTTTGGGTGAGTGCTTGTGGTAAAAATCCTGAAGAAAAGCTCCCAGAGTGTCGTAACTCTTGCGTCACTTGATGACATGTCACGAGCTGAAAAACGGCCACGTGTCACTCAGATTCATGATTTTCACGTACCTGAAATGTTGATTTCAACTTGACACTTTTCGTTCTCTGACTGTGCCACGTGTCCTTGTTGATGTAGAATGTTGACGTGGTTTAACACATTTTCTTGCTGATGTCGACGTAGATCTCCCGATGTGACACATGTTCATCTCCTTGATCTAACAGTTATCCAAACTCACGATGTATCTTAGATCGACGACTGAGAGTGACTTCAGACCTTCGTCCTTCAGGACTTCGGGACTTTTGAGATTTCTTGGTGGTGAAACTCCCAAAGCAATTCTCCCGGAGTGATGTAACTTGCTTACGTCACTTGTTGACATGGCATGAGCCAATTTCCTCTTGACGCTTGTCATCACCTGATTATACCATGTGTATTTGATGACGTGGTATTCCGACGTTGTCTTCGGACGCGGTCTGCCACTATGACCTTTTGCTGATGTGGTCTGTTGACCAACAACCCTAATCCAATGGTCCTCGTGTGTCCTCCAAATCTGACAATTCTTATTCATTTCAAATTTTCGGGCTTCGAGTCTTTCACATCTCAAACATTCTAGAGCATAACCTCCTCTCGAATTTAAACCCGAACTAAATGATGTTTGTCAATCAGGATCTTAGATTGATGACTTGATCTGTCAACGTTGTGTCTCTGCTAGCTTATCCTTTCCTTCCACTTGAAATGATCCGACGACTCACGAAAATTTGCATTTCAGGGATGTCAAATCTCAGACTTTCTGGAGCATAAACTCCTCGCAACTTTAGACCCGAAGTGAATATTTCTCATTGATCAACATCTTAGATCGCCGACTCGATATTTCTGTGATGTATCTTTGTTATCTTATCTTGTCCTTCTACTTGAGAGTGATCTGACGAATGACAAGAATTCGCATAATCGAATTCTCGATTGTTTTTCCCTGCTTATCCTGTCCTTCCACTTGAAAGTGATCTGACAACTTTCAATGTTATTGAAGTAGATCCACAATCAAGAATGATTTTGGAACCACAATCTGCGAGTGTTTTAACTCGTCACCCAAACTCCACAATGGGAATATGTGCGCTATTGGAGAGTTAACCAAAATTGTTGATCTTCCAAGCTATAAGATTGGATGGTCTTGAATAATTGTGGGATGGGAACAAGTGCATTGTTTAATTCTCCTTTCAATCTATGCAATTCATCCCTGCCATAGATGTGGCGATTGTGGATCCGATGGACATGATTTAATCTGACTTAAACTCATTGTTTGTTGGATCAACCACAGTCGTAGATATTTGAAGCTATGATATCTGATGATGTAGACAGATTGTGAGATTGCAACTGGTGAGTAGTTTAATTCATCTTTCGCTCCCCGCAATTCATCCCTGTCGTTGATCTGGCTTACAGATTCGACAATCTTGATGTGATATGAGATTTATCGTTCCATCTCTTCTGAGCTTTAATCTCCATTCGCTTCTATACTGCACTTTCCTTTCTGAGCTGTGATATTCACTTGCTAACCCTCCTGAGCTTTAATCTCCATTTGCTTATGTACTGCACTTTCCTTTATGAGCTTTGATCTCTGCATACTGTTCACTTCTCCTTCTGAGCTTACACTTCTTTCTTCTTTGCCTTTTGTTCTTTCCATCAATGATAAGAACACTCTTTCCTGCAAAACATGCCAACACATGTGTTGTCAAGAGTATCTCCCCTACTAGTCTGCATGTAGGATGAACTGTAATGAAAGAACCAAACTACTTCTTGATAAGAAATTTGAAAATAATTGTTTTCATCTTTAACTAACTTTATTAACTGGACTATTTCACCTACATTTTGTGAATTAGTACATAAACATATCGTGAATTAGTGACCGATGAATTAGTCATAATGTGGAACGAGCAACAAAAAAAAACACTAACATTAGGTTTTATTTATATCTTAGAGTAGCAAAATAATATAATAAAAGGAAGAAAGATATTGAGTCAATATTCACTAAGTATCGTAAAATGCAGTTTCATGCAAGGATGAAATGTAGAACCATAAACCTTATCATTGTGCGTTTCTTTCTTAAAAATTAACAAAATGATTTAATCAAGAAACAAGAATGATACTAAGTGAGCATTCACCAAGTACTATAAAATGTATTTTTTGCATGGATGAAATGCAAACCATAATTTTAGTGTTGTACATTTCTTTCTTAAAGTGTAACTGATCCAGATTATTTCCGGCATGAAATGAGATCGGAGATATAATAAAGAAATGCACAGATATATCGCAGATATTCAATAATATAACAGAAATATATCAGAGATGCAACCATAAACACAGATATACAGTAATACACAATTTCTATTAATGAAATAAATGTACAGAGACTGTAAAATACAGAGTGAAAGACTCGATAGAATGGTGGCTGCTTATCTCTGAGAAGAGATGTGACGGCTACTCGCATTCGCAAGAAGATGATTACAATGAGGCTCTGAAGGCCTTTTTACAATAAACAGGAATGCCAAAATTCCTAGACATCCAAAAACCTAACCCTAGGAGATGAAGCGCCAAAAGTCATGTGGGCCCCGTTTGGGTAAGTTAGTACATCAACTTCCCGGGGTCATAACGTTTTCATACGATCTCTGTTTTAGGCGTATGATAGCTTGTTGGAAAGGTATCATCGAGGAGATTCATTTTGGGTTCTCAATAATGCCTTCAAATATCATTTAGAACCTCGATCTCAAAAAACCTTCATTTGGGCCCTCAAAATGGCCCCGGAAGTTAAAAACTGCTAAAAATAGTAAATTGCCAAATTTGCCAGAAAATTATTTTGAGCCAGTCAAAAAAGGTGGGTGGCCATCGATATCCATCTAGATCAATATTCCCTCCTTAGGAAGCAATGGTATCCATTGCGTTGAGTTCCCAAGGGAGAGGGAAAAGCGTTTGCTGAATCTGCATCTTGGTGAGCTGCTTGCCTTGCTGGAGATGTCGCGTTGCTCAGTTTGTGGAAGTCTGTCACAAACCTGTTGAGGTTGAGGCTATTCAAAAAGTTAGGCTACATGAGAGGAAGGTGTGCAGAAGGAATCTTTACGATTTGTTGCAACCTTGTCGACCTGCTTCTGTTGGATAGAAGGTGCTTGGGGCGAAGCTGTAGTGGTTGCAGTGTCCTTGTGAACAGATTGTAAAGAAGCTGAATTTTGCAGTATGAGATACTACCTTGTGACACTTTTTAGGTGGAACAGTAGTCGAAACTACCTCTAGCATTCTGTAGAGGTGACCCCCCAGAGAAACAATGACACTGCAGGGTCGAGACTCATAAACAACGTGACGCTTCCACATATATGGTTGGCCCAAGAGAACATCACAGACATCTAGTGGGGAAACATCACATAATACCTCATCCTTGAAGGGTTGGATGCCATATGACAATCGAAATTGTTCGCTGACATGAAGATCTCGTCCTTGGTGAAGCTACCCGATGTTGTACGACTGTGGGTGTGGTGTTGTCGACAATCCCAACTGTTTGACGACGTTTGTTGAGATGAGGTTCTTCTAGCTTCCTTTATAAACAATAAAATGTAGCGGGGTCCCCTTCACCCACATTTGTGAATGAAAAAGGCGCTCCCCCTCTTCAGGATCTGTTGGTTCTTCTAGTTGAATTGTTGCGGCTGCAACAATAACAGTGGGGTCTGCGTCAATGATCTGTCCTTTACCAGTATTTTTAGAATCAGATTCTGAATCAAGGTTCGACTCCTTGTCTTTGATATCGGCCACCAATGACTGTTTTGAGTGACATTCAATGATGTTGTGCCAGGGGATTTTGTGGAAATCACACCATTTTCCGGTGTCCTTCTTTGTCTTCTCGTGACCCTTCTTTTCATGTGGCTTGGACTAGTTTTTGGGAGACTGTTTGTTAGGGATGTCTTTGTCATACTTTGGTTGTTGCAGATTTGAAGAACCAAAATCCCATTTGTTCTGGTGCTTAAATTTCTGCTCGATTTTAACAACATATTGATAGGCAGCACCGAGTGATGAGATGTCCAGAAAATCCATTTCAGTTTGGATGTATATGTGTAGAGCCCCACGATATTTCAGAACCAAATGTCGTTCGAAGTATTTGATACCCAGCTTGGTGTGCAAGGTATGGAAGGTATTGGTGAACTCTGGAACTGCTTGGCCCCTCTCTTGCGGCAATGTGGTCCATCTCATGTACTGATCCTCATAGTTGCCAATAGGGTAATATTGTTCCTTTACTGCATCCACAAGAAAATACGAAGTGGGATCGACCCCATATATTTCAGAGTCCTCTGTGGAACTCTACTCCTAATGAGTTTCCCACCAATGTTTGACATGGGGGAGAGCTTTAAGGAGTGCGAAGGTGATCTTTTCTTTGTCGAAAAATTTGTGAACAAAGAAATAACCTTCTAGCAGATTTAACCATTTGTCTAGGGCTTCTGCATCTATCCATCCTTCAAATACAGGGATATCAAAATTAACTTGTACCTTGAAAGGTGAGGTGCCTCCAAAGTGGTCGCTTGATGAAGATGTGTCTGTTTCTATAGGTAGGAGTTGAAGGATGTGGGAAAAAATTCTCCATCATTTCGTCCCTCTATCGCGTGAGAGCTTGCTCAATCAACAGACTGATAGGATCGTCTGCTCCGTCATTTTTCTTTTCTTCTGCCATTGAGGGTTTCTTGGGTGTGTGAGAGCGATTGTCCTCAAGAGAGACAAGATCGAGACCTAACTTTCTATACTCATACCTCGTCGGGGACATGCACTGAAACAAATGACCAAGAACAGCCTGCTCTGATACCACTGATCTGGATTATTTTCGGCATGAAATGAGATCAGAGATATAATAAAGAAATGCACAAATATATCGCAGATATTCAATAATATATCAGAGATGCAACCATAAACATATATATACAGTAATACATGATTTCTATTAATGAAATAAATGTACAGAGACTATAAAATAAAGAGTGAAAGACTCGATAGAATGGTGGCAGCTTATCTCTGAGAAGAGATGTGACGGCTACTCGCATTCGCAAGAAGATGATTACAATGAGGCTCTGAAGGCCTTTTTACAATAAACAGGAATGTCAAAATTCCTAGACATCCAAAAACCTAACCCTGGGAGATGAAGCGCCAAAAGTCATGTGGGCCCCGTTTGGGTAAGTTAGTACATCAACTTCCCGGGGTCGTAACTTTTGCATACGATCTCCGTTTTAGGTGTATGATAGCTCGTTGGAAAGGTATCATCAAGGATATTCATTTTGGGGGCTCAATCATGCCCTTAGCTATCATTGAGAACCTCAATCTCGAAAAACCTTCATTTGGGCCCTCAAAATGGCCCCGGAAGTTAAAAAACTGCTAAAAATAGTAAATTGCCAAATTTGCCAGAAAACTTTTTGAGCCAGTCAAAAAAGGTGGTGGCCACCGATATCCACATGGATCAGTAACAAAATGATTTAATGAAGAGACAAGAAGGATACTAAGGAAACATTCACTGACAAGAAGGATACTAAGGCAACATTCACTAAGTTCTTATAAAATGTAGTTTCTTGTAAGGATGAAATGCATAAATTATTGGGCCAAAGAATAGCAAGAACAATGATGCACTCTTCAACGTAAAACTATAAATGTCAACTCAGGGTTCGTACAAACTTGAGAGGTATTGTGCACTATATGTGCAAACTCCATGCACATGCACTTATCTAAGCAAGGGAAATATATTTGTACCTAGGACTACAAGGGTTACTTCATCAAGGGAAAACTACTAATAAGAAATTCAATACTATTGAAAGGAAAACTAAAGAAAGTTGCAAATTGAATTGAAAAGAAGGATACAAAATAGAATTGAAATGATCATGTAACCTAGTGACCAATCCTTCTTATCTTGACAATAAGGAAAGCTATGGTCCAAGACTACAAAAAAATATAATGCAAGGTTGCAAATCCAAGTGAGTTGATTTAGGTTGTTGATGCAAAGTAAATAAGTAAAAAATTTTGAAATACAGATTTGCATTTACCTAAGATATTCTAATGAAAATAGAGTAAATCCTACAAACATTGTTCTACTACAAAAAGTGAAATAAAGCATGGAAAAAAAAAAACTAATCCCATATGAATTATCATGCCATAATGATGAAACAATTCATGGTTGATCCAGATTATGCCGAGAATGAAATGAGATACAAACAAAAATATAACAGAGAACACATAAATACATTGAAACCCAACTTCTATTAATGAATAAAATAGAAAAAAATTGTAGAAAACAAACTGGCTAGAATGGTGGCAGCTTATCTTTTAAGAGAAATATATGTTGGCTACACTTCATTCACAAAAAGCTTTACATAACACTCAATTGCATGCTTAAAGGACCTCCTTCACCTCAATTATATAAGAGAGAGTGAGAGGAGAATAATTCCCATGATGCATGTTGGATAAATTGGTCTAAGTTTACAAAATGCCATAGACATGTAAAACACGACTTCTGGGGAGGTTACCTGTCACAATACTACTCTATCCCAAGTGCACTTAACTGTAGATTTATAATGGGATTCAATGCATTAATGATGCAAGAATTACAATACATTATAAATGGAGATGGTATTACATTAAATTCCCCATGAAAAGGATGAATATCATGGTTTATCAAAACCACAAGCTCAGAAACATTGATTTAATGGAGAAGGTGGATGGCCACCGATATCCACCTAGATCAGTCCTGTCCCCTTAGGAATCAATGGTCCCCATTGTGTCAAGTTCCCTCAGGAGATTGGAAAAATTTCATTGAATTTGAACTTTGGTAAGATGTTTGCTTTGCTGAAAGAGTTGTCTTGCTTGTACTTGGCATGTGGAAGGATGTCATGAATCTGTTGGTGGAGGTGTTGGATCCATTTAACAAATTTAGTTGCATGATCTTCCTTGGTCTGAGTGTGGGAGGACTCTTTCTATGAAGATGCAACAAGAAGATATATATCAATGGGAAATAATGGTTGGAACCCCAAGAACACCTGAAAAGGGTCGTGGCAAATAGAGTTATGCTAAATATATGAAAGACTCTCATTCTATGTGTTATACTTGTATTTTCCACCATAGGTTGTGAAAGCATGTTATTAGATGTTATGAGTCTAGAATTTCATAATTGAGTGAAATTCTCATAACTATTTCACAAGGAAATAATTATTTTGTCACACTTTCATAATTATGAAATAAGAATTATTTCATAAGTGAGAAAAAACAAAGAATTGAAAAAGAAAGTTCATAGTGAGTTGGAAAAAATTCATAATTGAGCATGGAACTTGAGGAAAAATCAAATAATAGAGAAAAATTTCATAATAGGTTAGAAAAAGCTCATAATTAAGCATGAAACTTGTGCATGACTTGTAATTTCTTATATCAATGTCATCAAGCCTATTTATGACTTCTAATTGATAGCTCAATGCCATCAAGCCTATCCATGACTTGTAATTGCTTAGTTCACATGATGTCAAGATATCTGTGATTTGTATCCACCTTTCCATGACTTGTATTGACCTAGTTCACATGTCATGAAGCCTATCTCCAATATATTCTAAAATAATATAAGAAGAGGTCAAACCAAGGATATGGGGAGAAGAGTTTTGAGGGTGGTTTTGCTGTCAAAATAGAGAGAGAATATCAAGAGGCTAAGGAGGAGCATAGGGAACTTGGAACTAGGAGGAAGCATCAACATTCAAGGTATGATTTTGATGTATTTCTCTTACATTTATCAATGGATCATTGGTTTTCCTCCAGATTATTTGTGTTTAATGCATGAGTAATTTAGATATGATCTTATAAGAAATATCTCTAGATAGATCTAGTGAATTTGGTTTCCTAACACTAGAAGAACAGTATATCGGTAGTTGTTTGTTTCCTTGTGTGCATGAAGTAGATCATAGGAGTTGGAGTTGGATCTCTAGAGCTACATCATCCGGATATGCGAGGATAACCATCGATCTAAAAGGTAAGATCCATGTCCTTCTTGGTCGAAAGGAAATAATTTACTTGTATCTAGAAAATAATAGGAATCCACCCCTCTTCTGTCTAGGATCAAGGGTAGATCCTAGGGAGATCTTACTGTTCATTCAGTGAGATCCCTGTGAAACTTTGTCACATAACAGATTGGTGACTCCGCTGGGGATTTTTCTTTCTTCCTTAGCTCTCTTAAAGATTTTTCCTCTAAAAGAGGGGTGCGAACTTCATAAACAATTATGAAACCTTCAATTCAGAATATAAAGAAATTAGAAACAGATATGGATTCCTCTTGAAAAGTTATCAATTTTTTAAAAAACAATTGTCTAGATCGGTGTCCGGAAAGCAAAGTTATCACTTATTCAAAATCGAATATTTTGCATATTTTCCGCAACGACCGTGTGGAGTGTTTGGCTAATATATTTTGAAAGAGAATTCAGATTGCATCCAGACCTAATCCATTAGAAAGAGGAATTCCATGGATTTTTTTTATACATTATATCATTTGTTTCTGGTAAATATATAATGCAGTATAGTCCCTGCAAATTTCCATTCCCAAACTCTAGATCTCCAATAGATTTTTTTTAAGTTTTGGGTGAGTTTTGGGTGTGATCCATGTAGTGACATTGTAGTAGGCTGATCTAGCCTCATTCCAAATATCCTATGGCCCCTTTTCTTGCTAATTTTCTGGTTTTTCCTTTTTGCATTTGGATTTCTTGCTTAGATCAAGAAATTTTGCATTTACATTGGAAAAAATAATCAAAAGGACAAAAATAGTGTTGCATGCTAGACTTTCTTTTGAAGCGTTAGTGAAAAGTGCATTGGAAGCATTGTTTGTTTCAGATATGATTGGTTTTTTGGTTGCTTGGTGCATTTGAGGATTTATTTTCTAAAGGATGCAAAGAAAAAAGAAATAAAATATCTCTCCCTCCCATAACTAGAGTTCATGGAAGTGAACTATTTGCTTCATCATGCTTGCATTGCTTGGTTGGGTCAAGAGTCATCACGCCATTAAAGTTCCATCCATTACCTTTGGACCTAAGCAACAACCATTAGAAATAAGCGCTTAATCTAAAATTCATTAGACATTTTCTTTGATAGAAAACCAACACTAGACATGTTTAGGGCCTTGGATTAGGATTGGAGAGTAAACTCTCCAAGGCTACAAAACACAACCTAGAAGTCATTAAAGAGTGTTAAATCCATTCTTACAACCGATGTGTTGGGAAGCTCCTCTAACACAGGAGTCAAGCATGAGGTCGCATTGGGGAAAGTAGGGAGATTACCCCTCTCTGCTTGTTTTGGTGTTTGTGGTAACGCTTCGATCTTTATGTATACAAGGGTTATGTTGGTTAACGCCTTCATAGGTTTGGGCTTGGTGACCCTTCCCTTACATGCAGTTGGACTTATGACTGTTCATCTGGCCATTGATTGTTATATGGTAGCCTTAGTGACCTTTCCTAGGGATCCACATAGGTGACTACAGGTGGGGCGTGCCTATAGTACCTGGGGCAGACGTTTGTTCACGGTCTTAGTTCCCCCAGAGGGTGTCTGCCTTAATAAATGGTATTTTCACTAGTCAAGGTTGTTTCACGTTGATCGTCATAATTTCTCCTCACACCTTTGCTAGTCAATCTGGTGGGGACTTCATCTCCTCCACGAGGTTTGTTTTCAGAAGGCCCATGAGCCAAATTTTTTTCTTGTTGTTTCCTAGATTTGATTAGGGGTGTGCTCTTTGAGTCTGATTATAAGTCGATCATAGGTTGATTTTTGTTTGGAAAGTAGCATAACTTTATTCACCATGTCTGAATCACCACATCGGTCCCGTCGACTACGAGGACTCAAGCCTAGTATAGAGGTGCTACTCCCTCTAGAGAGATGTGTAACAAGTGACAAGGAGTTTGAAGGGTCTTATCGTTGGTATGATGAAACTGGTTTAGTCAAAGTAGAAGTGGCCAATGGACATCCTCCGTGGAATTTTAATCCTCCTTTTACTAAAATAGATACCCCTTTATTAGTCCAAGTAAGGGAAACTTTTAGTGAGCCTTTTTTTTGTTCACTCATTCTCCCACCATGTCAGGACTGAGTGTCTCATCTAGTGTAGCTGAGACTACAAGCCCATCCTCAAGTGGGACAAGGGGAAATTCCCCCAAGGGAATCCCAGTAATGTCCTCCTTTCCACCCCTTAGCTCCATTAGACCTACACTGTCCATACCATTTCAGTTTGGTTCCTCGATCTAGGGGACATCATTTGTGGTGTCATCTCCATCCTTTAGTAAACCTAGCATCCCTACACCCATTCCTTACATATCCATGCCCACTTTCAAATTATTTTCCAGTGGGGTCCAAGCTTTGGTTTCATCATGGGAAATGGAACTCATTCCACCTTCGCCAATCCAATGAGCTACTTGGTTTCATCAGGTGCATGTGTACCTTTTGGATGGGGTATGCCAAGTGGTTTTGGGGTTTTCCATAGCCAATATGAGGGGGAAGTATTACATCTGGAGGTTTTAACTTTCCTTGGGTTAGCACACCACTCATTGGGGGTACATCCCTTGGGGGAAATGTTTCATCATGGGGAGATTTTCCTTTTTTATCCACATCCAGTCTTGGTGGATTCTTCACCGAGACTAAATTTGGGAACATCCTTCCTAGAGGGTCCACATTTTCCCCTGAGGACAACCCCCTTGGGGGAATATTTGATTTTTTAGATCATTCATGCTCCTAGAGGTGTCACCATTCATGTAGTAACCTACTCTTGAGGAGCTCCCCAACCCTCTAGTAGCACCAATATAGGGGGATTGCAAGCTCCAACTGGGACAGTAGAGACTTCACCTACCTCCCTATCTCACCATTACCTTTTTTTGCAACATTAGATTTTTTGGATTTTTCACGATTGACAAAAGACCTTATTTTCCATGACCCATCATGGCTACCTATGTCATCCAAGTTACCCTCAAACATCCCCAAGTTTGACAGAAAACAAGGAGAAGGCCCCTCCACCCATATCATAACTTATCACTTATGGTTTTCATCCAACTCGTTGATGGATGATCGTGTGAGGTTGTGTCTTTTCCAGAGATCCTTGACTAAAGCCGATGCTAAATGGTATATTGAAATAAAAGGCAGTTCATTTCGAAGCTTCAACAACTTGGAAATGGCATTCTTAACACATTAATAATTTCCCATCTAGTATAAGATCAGAACTGAGCTCTTGACTTCACTATGTCAAAACAATTCCACCCACATCTCTGATCACATTCATGAGTGGTATCAATGATGTAGGATGATTAAGACTTAGATCCTGGACAAACTCTTTATAGAGTGGTTCACTAAGTCCCTCCTACATTCCATTTCCAAATATGTAGCTATGGTTAGGGCTACCACCGAGGAGCAAACTATCATGTGTTCCCAACATTTGAAATTGATCTATTCTCAGTCGGATACTCTATATGATATCATTCCAAATGCTCCATGTCAATGGTGTGGTTGGTTCTGTTTCCCATGCATCTATGAACCAATTAGCTGACCAAATGGGTCATATTTCGATTACATCACACCCGTCGGCTACTGGCACTAGTTCTTAAAATATTGAAGTTTCCTTTTAGACCTCTGAGGTGCATTTGGTGCAGTCCATGCAACCGAAGAATCCTCAACAACTTGGAGGTAAGAAAAAGAGGAACAAGAAGAAAAATTCCATGAACAAGAAAGGGTCTGCCTCTACCCAAAATTCCCAGGAGGGAGGCGCTAAGGAAAATAAGAAGAGTCGTTTTCCCTGCACCATTTGTGGGGAAGACGACCCTACTCACTAGTGCCCTAGGAAGGATGAGGTCCACAATTTTTTGGCACAAGAGAGGGCTACTCAACAACCTCTTTTCTTAACTCATCTTTTCCCCCCTCAACCTCAACACATGGTTTCCACAAATCCTACCCTTCATCCAGGGGCATCACAGGTACCTCTCATCATGACGGGTGTCTTTCAAATGCTTCAATTTTCATGTGTAACCAAATGGTCAATTTGCAAATGTGAGCCAATAATTATGACATTCTTGAGCCTTCAAATGTTTCCCCAAAAGAAACATCTTCATCCCATCCTATTGGCCCTTTCCAGATAGAGAAGCATTTTTTTTATGCACTGCTTTGCCCCTGAAGGGCGTTCTTCAATGTATGACACATAATCCCAACACGCGGGCTACCCACAACTACATTATTGTGGAATAATTATCCCAAGCACCTTGTGCAATGTCGATGCTTGAATTTCTCCAGTGCTAGCCCACACAACATAAATCCTTGCTCTCGGCCATAGGTAGGGTTGATCCCTCAAAGTTGTGCTTGATGACCTTTGATTCATCTCAGGTAAATCATAGAGTCTCCCATCAAGTATCCTTCGAGATTAAAGTGTGAACGATGGGTAGAAACATCTTCCAAACCATTTTTGATGAAGGAGCCTCGACTTGCAACATGTCTATTTCTTGTTGGAAATCCTTGGGCTCTCCTAAACTTAATATGTCTGCTACACTTCTGAAATCCTTCAATGGACACATGTTCCAAACCCATGGAATAATAATCTCCTTACCCATCATGTTAAGTGGTAGGGTTGTCTTCGTCATTGTGGAGGTTGTCAACGCACCACTTCAGTACAATCTTCTACTCGGGCATAGTTGGTTCTATGAGATGACTGCAGTTATATCATCATTCTTTAGGGTCCTATGTTTCCCTCACCAAGGGAAAATCATTACCTTCGATCAACTTGCATTATGTACCCCAGACCTTGGATCCAATGTGGGGTCTAATGTACCTTTTGTTGATGACATCATGAAATATTCTCTCAATGTTGGTACAGTGATGTTTAAATATCCTTCGCTTATGGGTATATTTACCCTTCCCCCACCATCTCCCATTGCAACTATTTCTCCTATTAATATGATTTATTCAGTTACCAGTGGATCCCCTGGGTTTGTTGATCCTTGGGTGATACCTCATTCCAAGGATGTTGAATCATCTAGAGCAACCATGCTGCTCACAACGGTTGAGATTTTCAATCTGGTTATCCCCTTAGCATCTGATGATACTATTTGACACCCCCATCCTCTAATGGAGTGTGATCAACCTACTCTACCCAGACATGTTGTTGAATCTCTAAGTTTATATGTCATCCTAGATTATGAGTTTCTTTTGGAAGAGGCCATCCTGGAAGTCATGGATTCCATAGAAAAGTCAAGGGATGAGGTGCTACATCTACCGTCCATCCTCTCTAGTTTGGAACTGATGAGATTTTGGATGATGAGTTTTGATCCGAGACTGGAGGTATTTTTTGGGCCACACAATAGACCTCCTAGTCTTGATCCTTTTCAACCTCAGATTTCTTTTTCATAACTTTCCACTGAATTATATGCTCTCCCTTCTATCAAAGATTCATGTTTCATACTCCATTCATGTCTTGATGGAGCCCATCGAGGATCTTTCCTATCTCACAAAACCACTCATGATGAGTATCTTTGACTATAGAAATTCATTCCTGTGTAGCATGGCCCTAGAATGGTAAGCCATATGATGCCAACATTGGCTCATGAGTTCCTTTATTATGAAAAATATCCTTGGCTTGAGCCTAGCCATGGGATCTACTTTGCATAAAGCATCAAAATGTGTAGTGCCTTGTACATAGGTGTGTGGTGTGAGTGCTTTTATCATATCAAAAAAATACATAAATATGTTTCTCTTTTGAGATTTCACTATGCATTTTGACCCTTGGAATCTAGTTTACATGTGCTTCACATGTTTCTAGGTATTTATTTTACAAATATGACAACATTCACTACACTTTGAGGTATATATTTCTAAATTGGCATATAGGGAAAAAAAATTCCTGCATATTCCTCTTTGAATTATTAACCATCCATACTGTCAGCGTTATGCCTTAGGTTTGAACCCAACCGGTTGCAACCCTAGGCATTCCTTTTGCATGTCATAGCTAGTTCGGTAGTGCCTACCCTTCATGGGAACCCTATTTAGCACCCAAATTGTCATTTGGTGCCCATGCTACCTTTTCCCGTAGGCCTAGGAGCCCTCCTCTATCCCAACCATGACTTGAATATTGAGCCTCATATTCCTCTCTTCATCTATATTCAAGCCATATGTCATGGGGGTTCCCAATTTTTTTTTCTATGTTTCTTAATGGTCATCTATGCATTTTCCGCTTGCATCATGCCTCCTTCTACTGTGCTACTATTTTCCCATATCCTTCTTACCACCATGCAACGCCCTTGAGCATCCACCTCTTGCATTATTTATCCTATGTTTTGCATTCACCTACCCACGAAGAGAACAACTACTAAGAGTGGATCTCACTTGCCAGTACCATTTGCATTCCTCATTTCTTAGGTCGGTTCCATGTTCTTGGAACATAAGAACATTTTTTTAAGCCACTCATTCTCTTCCATTGAGTATAATTTTATCTCTTTTTCGGGCTCGTAAAAGGACACGAAAAAGACACTCACGAGTCTCCTTTAAGCTCTTTTCAGACTCTCTAAACATGAAAAGATTGTCAAGTGAATTTTTTTGTTTCAGACTAGTTAATTTTTTTTGAAAGGATTTTTATCCAGTGTAAGTTAAACCCTTTTTCAGACCAGATGGACTATTTACGGAAAATGAATACTCTATTAAACCTGGGCTAGAAGAGTTCTCCCTTATATTGTTTTATATTTTTTGGGCTCGGGGGCCTAAATTTATGAAAAAGAATATCGAGCTTACTTGTGTCATTTTTTGGTGCTCGTTAAAACTTGAAGGAGACCAAGCATGCTTGTGTCTTTCTTTAGTGCTCGTTAAACCATGTAGGAGATGGAAAATACCAAAAAATAAAACAAAAAGAGTGGGGGTTTTTCACCATTGGTCTATTATCAAAATGACAACGTCAGTCGAGTTGCTCTTGATGATATGGATTTATGAGAGGAACGAAATGAACACATAGATTTATAATATTAACACAGAGACAAAGTAAAAAATAATAGAGATACAATCAAAATTGACTTCTATTAAATAAGGAATATGCTTAAAACTGTAAAATGCAGACTGAAAACAAGCTTGCTAGAATGGTGGCAGCTTATCTCTGAGAAGAGATGTGACAGCTATGCTCATTCAAAAGAAGATGATTACAATGAGGATCTAAATTCCTTTTTACAATAAACATGAATTCCAAAACCCTTGACATCCAAAAACATAACCCTAGGAGATGAAGCACCAAAAGTCATGTGGGCCCCGTTGCGGTAAGTTAGTACATCAACTTCCTAGGGTCGTAACTTTTGCATACAATCTTCGTTTAGGGTGAACGATAGCTTGTTGGAGAGGTCTTCATGATGATATTAATTTAGGGGACAATGAGGTTCTTGATCATGAAAAAACGTCGTTTAGGCCCTCAAAATGGCCCCAGAAGTTTGGGACCCAAAAAACTGCTAAAAATAGTAAGTTGTCAAAAAATTGTTTTGAGTCAATTGGAATAGGTGGGTGGCCACTAAGATCCTTCTAGATCACTTGAACATGGAACCTATTTGATTCCTCATCATACATTTGGGTTTTAGCTTACCTAGGAGTAGTTCTAGTAATATGAGTTAGTGATATTCCTCTGGTTGGTTACTCTTCCAGTCATCATGGAGAGTGCTTCAATGCCTCCTGCATCATTACACTATATTCATCCATACCTTATGTATTAATTCCAATTCACCATTGTGTTGTGTTATATGTTCAAGGGAAGTTTCATCCTAAGTCATCAATCTGTTGTTTTGTTGACTTTCTGAGTCGACCATCTGTTGTTTTATTGACTTTTCGAGTTGGCCATCCCTGTGTTAGTTGTACTTTGTGAAACTCTCTCTTAACATCATATCTTTGTGTATGTTTCATGTCAATTGATGAAGGATAAATCAAGGCCCTCCTTCTATGGATCTATTCCTATTGAATTCAACACATTATCTAGGAGAGGGATCTAGAAATCGGTTAGTACCTTGGAGCTTGCAGTCATCAATGGCAGGCCTCCTCATGATCAACAATGGTTTTTCCTCATTGACTCCTGATCGATTGATTCTATGAGTGTTCGACATCGGATCCTATATTCACACTCTCTATATTGTAATAGTTACCTTAGGGTCCATATTCACAATCACGGAGTCCCCTTCCGTTAAACCATGAAGGAGACGAAAAATACCAAAAAATAAAAAATTAAAGAGTGGGGGTTTTCCCCCAATGGTCTATTATCAAAATGATAGCGTAAGTTGAGTCGCCATTGAACATGGCACCTATTTGAGTCCTCATCTTACATTTGGGTTTTAGCTTTCCTAGGAGTCATTCTAGTAATATGATTTAGAGATACTCCTCTGGCTGGTTACTCTTCCATTCATCTGGTTACTCTTCCATTCATCATGGGGAGTGCTTCAATGCCTCCTACATTATGCACTATATTCATCCAACCCTTTTGTATTTATTCCAAGTCACAATTGTGCCATGTTATATGTTCAAGGGAAGTTTCAGCATGAGCCGACCATCCATTTTTTTGTTGACTTTTCGAGTAAGACATTTGTTGTTTTATTGACTTTTCGAGTTGTCCATCCTTATGTCAGTTGTACTTTGTGATACTCTCTATTCACATAATCTCTTGGTTTATGTTTCATGTCAATTGATGGGGGATTCTTCAAGGCCCTCCTTTGACGAATCTCTTTCTATCAACTTCAACACATTATCTAGGAGAGGGATCTAGAAACCATCTAGTACCTGGGAGCTTGCAGTCATCAATGGCAGGACTCCTCGTGATCGATAGTGGTTTTTCCTCATTGACTCTTGATCAGTTGATTCTACGAGTATTCGACATCGGATCCTCTATTCACACTCGGTAGATTGTACTAGATACCTTAGGGTCCATCTTTATCATCACGAGGTCCCCTCGCATATGTTAATGATATATATCAATGCCCAATAATTAGATAGTTTCTACCATGCTCAACATCAACTCATTTATTCACATGTTGTAGATTTGTACAATCGGGGTTTGGAACGAAGCCCTTAGGTTGGGGCCATATCATTATTTTCTTACAACACCCCTTCCAAGTTGTGATGGATTATATCACATAGATCCACATTATATTTGTTGGTGGCTATGATTGAGTTCATGACGTAGATCCACATTGTATTGTCTCATGGCTACGATCTTATTGATGACATGGATCCACTGTGTATTCTTTTTGTAGCGTCCTCAACCACCAACAAGTCAGATAATGCCACTAATCAGATGATTTACTTAGCTCTGAAACCATTTTGCAACGTCCCTGACCATCCATGTTGGGGCATGCTACACCAGAGAACTCTTTTGTTCTCTCTGTGGAACATAATGTAACATACCTAGTATCCAACTGAGCTATGCCACATACAATTCTTTTTCTAACTACATGCAATTAAAACATATACATAAAAAACTCTTACGAAAACATATATATATATATATATATATATATATATATATATATATATATATATATATATATAACGTAAACATAAAAATACATCTGTAAATGAATGGATTCATACTGAAATAACAATAAACATATACATACAGCATATGCGGGCAATACACATAACTATAAACACAATTATAAATCATACACAGATAAATCCATAAAAATAAACATGGAAATAATAATGCAACATGTAAATTTATCACACAGTTGACACTTATCTTGGTAAGAATATCACCAACTGCGTTCAAACCTTCCACGAACCTCCCAGCCTTATACCACACTATTCATCACTCTCAACAGTGAGTCACCCCCGAGCTGGGACTAAACTCCACCCGTGTAAAGGGTTCCTAACCAGGCTAATGGCTCATGGAAAACAAGAAAGACTCAGTCATAGGTGCCTACTCAAACTAACAACCTATAGTCTCTAATTACCCACATGCCTATCCCACCCCAGGAAGTGTGCCCCTTCTCTACTCAACAATCCTTTGGCTACCCCACTTCCCTTCCAAGGCTTCAACAACAGGCCGAACAGGAAGTCTCAGAGCACTGTAGCTTTGGTTTAGCATCTTCAGGAAATCAATTCCCAACAATTCTCTCACCCGGAGAGAAATTGCTCATGGGCCTGACAACCCGCCTCTTCAATATCCTACGGGCCTAAAAAATCGCTTCTTCAGTCTAGCTCCCCAGCTATCCAGCTACACAACCTATATGGCCATGGATACAAGCTCAGGTACAGTGACAGAAAGTATGGAGGATAACTGACTGCGTGAGTGAAAATGGTCATGGCCTCATGGCTGAATGATGGAAGGAATCAGTGGTCTGCATGATGGAAAAGATGGTAAAATGAACTAAGTCCCCACAATATGTATGCATGTCCCCAACTTGACACTTGTCATGTTGGGAGCTACTTTGGCCCACTTGTCCCCAACTTTAGAACTTAGGATAAAATAATTATCCATACTTTATGATTAAGAAATATTAATATAATATTCCTTTTTGGCTTAAGCTCCCTAGCTTAGCCCTTTTCCTTAATTTTTGGCCCTCCCTTTCCCTAACTAGTGGATTTTAGTCCCCCATCTCTTTTATCATGGTCGATCTACGTGCATCAATGTATTTTATATTTATTATGAGACATTTACAAAAATAGGCGCACTGGCCTTTAACATCTAGGCTCTCCGGCCTAATCAAAACATAAGCATCCTAGATTATAATAACTGGCTCACTAGCCTATAAAACACAACATATACACAAAGGCTCCCTGGCCTCAATATCGCGCACACTTAATTTGTTGCGCGCGGTATCCGAGAATGTGCCCATTTCATCATTTTACTGTGCAGTACATGCACGCACTACACCATGGAAGATGCATACCAAAAAGATATAAAAAAAATCACCAGCTTAAGTACATTATTACATTTACAGTTGGGGTTCAATCTGGGGATATTATAATCCCCTCCCCTTATTTATGCATTGTCCTTAGTGCATTATATACCATGTACCATTCAAATTCCTGAAAGTATCCAATCTTTAGTTATTGAAAGCTTGTTATCCATCTGGTGCTCTACTTTTCAGCACCAATTCCGGTACTCATATTGCAACTGGAATTCAATTGTTTTATTCCATATTCCATAGAGTTGCTTCATAAACTAATTCATCTCTTGTTCCTTATTACATTCTTCAATTAAATCTCATTGAAGAATCAACTGGCTTTAGATCCCTGATGTTCCACCCAGCCTTATATCTCACTGCTGATAAACTCTCAGCGGCGTACCACTCCCAAGCAGGGCTATGGCTCCATTAGGGCAATGGCTTCCCAAGATAACCATGCCCACAATCAATCATCAACATAGTCTAGTCCAAGGTGCCAAAAATTGGCAGCATTCGAACCAATGGTCTCTCTCCCCCACATGCCTGTACAACCCAAGGTAGTATGCACCTTCATTGTCCAACAGTTCTTCGACTACTCAACTTTCCCTCCCATGGATCCAGTACATGCCGAACATGAAGTATCAGATCACCGTGGCTCCAGGAGTTCCAACTTTAATCAATATCATCTCATCTGCATCACACACATGCAATTATCATGAGAGAGCATTATAAATTTCCATTTTAGGAATCAAATTAATTTCATAAGGAATTCAAATTTTCCCAAAATATGAAATCCTATTTCATAATTTTTCATTGTTGTTGCAATAATAGGATGTAATTTTCCTTATGGATTTTAGCAAGCACCATGTTGAATACCACTTTTCCTACAATGATTGTATATTGCTTACAACCAATAGATTGTCAGTGTTTTATGTACATCATAATTCAACCTGTACAACACCTTATGCAATGATCTTAGAATTTCCTACACCTAGCAATTCAATCACAATTACCAAACAATTTAACCAAATAGAATGACTCATCATTCTAAGAATATGAATGTTTATAATTAATAACAGTAAGTTCATTTCTTCAATTTTCTGAACAAGAATTTTTATGTAGTCACTATTCCTATGACTACCTCACTTGTAACTTTCCTGTTGCAATGTTTAACAGTTCCTGAAATATTCTCAACTTCTCGAGTTAGCAAAATTTCAACCATTAGTATAATTATTTCCATGCAAAAACATATATACATGCACTCACAAAATGCATTCATCAAAATGCATCTAAGTATACAATTCCATCATGTATGAGAGAAACTATGCCTCTCACCAGGCATGAGTGCAACTCTCAATGCCTATTTATTCAATGCACCCTTGCATTGATTTTCAGAATGAGCTTTATCTAAGTCATGCATCTCGCCATCCATAAATTGGAAATCTGGCCAATGTCTTGACACATCTCCACACACTTCCCATTGTCTTCACAATTACTTGGATGTCTTCCTTTTCAACCTAAACACTACACCAAGAATACAATTCTGTAGTGTTTATTAGTGTTAGAAAAAAAGGTTGCAGTCCAAGTTTTATGTAAAGTAGGAAGCTCATTGGGTATTTGTGTGGCACATAACCTTTCTATAACCATACCTTGACATGTCCAACCATGTCTTGGTCTCATACATGACTAGCTGTAAGGTCCTCTTTAACAGAACCTAGAATTTCATAAATTTAAATATAGCATTTCTATTATAATTTCTTTACAGTTCTATATTCAGCAAAATAACAATTTATGGCTCAACAAAATTCAAAATGGGCAGCATGATATAAATAACATATTGAATAACATACACAACATAAATAACATATTGAATAATCATACAATAATGAAAATGCCATAATAATGAACAAAAAGAATACCTGTCAAGTGATTTGTTTCCCAACTCTGTATGTCCAAGATGAAGTTGAAACTATGCCCAAGATGCTCTGCCAAACTCTGCCCAAAACTAAATCTTTCCTCCCAGCCAGCTAGGAATAGAGCCTATCCGGCTCCCTAGCTCCAGGATTTCGTAAGATTTCCTGGCCCCTGAGCCCAAAACTCCCAGCAACAGATTCTTCCCTGTAACAGTCCACCAAACTCCAACAAGTTCCTCAAGCCAAAAACCAGAAATACAGTCTTCTAATCTCCCAAAACAAAATGCTCCAATACAGTCTCCCAATATAAAAAATAATGCTCCCCCCAAAAGTCCCCTTCTCCTGAGTGTTTTTCCCCTTCATATCCTCCTTTCCCCCTTCCCTCATTCACCGCCTTCCTCCTTTCATTAAGACTCACCCACCTTATCCCTCCATTCAATGCCAACCACCTTATCCCCTTCTCCTTAATGGTTCCATCATTTGATATGTTAAGTTTTCATTTAATAAATTAAAATTTATTAAACTTAAGTTCATTAACCAAATATTTAATGAGTTAATTAATTAATTGATTGATTAATTAATATACATTAAACAATTAATAATTCAGGACAATTAATTAAACTTAATATACTTTAAACAATTATTTAACTATGGCAATTAATTATTTAGCTAGGGTTGTTACATACACCCACCCTTCAGGAAACTTCATCTCGAAGTTAAAGTATTTTAAGATACAAGGGAAAGACATATGATTCACACATTCATAACAAATAACTGACATTATTAGTAAACAAGCCAAGAAAACTCATACATACTAGTGTACATGTGCAAGAAATGCATGTGTAGCTAGTATATACAAGTCTCGTACATGCACTAATAACAATAACTATCATCTCTATAGTAATTTCTGTATGCATCCAATCCACTCAACAAGAATATTCATTTTATAAAAAAAAATAACCCAATCAAATGTTTGTGAAATATTTTAATTACAATTATCTAGCTCAACAATGTTATTTAGACAATTTGTAGTTTAGTTAAGTAATTATGAATATTCATAAATACACATTTTCTTTTCAGAAGGAAAAACAATAAATTCCACCATAAGGCAAGTCTCCATACACTCTCAACTATTTCTACTCATCCTTCTACTATCTTGACCAAGCTTCCCCAGCAGGCAACTGACAGTCATCATCACACGTCTAGGGGAGCATGAGATAACACTGTCCTCCCATGACTCCAGGTTTTGGAGGATATATGGTGGGAAATGCCTCCACCCCTCCTAACAGAACTAGGGTCCACACCCTACAATGGAATATATAGTGGCACCATGTTGCTGGGAGTTTTGTCATCATTTATTCAGTTTTGGGCAGTCTCACCACCTGAAATCCTGCACTGGTCCACATATCATAGCAATGCATCCAAACCAATATAATTTCACATACATAGATTCATACCATATTGTTTCTCGATCAATGGTCATGACATCCACTTTCATTATCATTATCCCTTGGCTATTTCATAGCCCAATGACATGTAGATTAGTCGGTAACACAAACTCATACGCATCTATGCATTATTATCATGTAATTGCATACAACTATAATCTCAATTCGGTATCCCCGTACCAACAACTTTAACATCAAAGTTTTCAAGTTATAAATAGATCTCATAATATCCCATAATTTAATTAACGTTACCCATTCATAGAATTATCATTTACATAATAGATTGCATCATATCCAACATCATTCAAATATCATTTAAACCTTCATATGATTCTCATTCACACAATAGATCGCATCATATCCATCATCATCAATAACATTTAAACTTTCATAGAATTTACATTCACATAGTAGATCGCATCATATCCATCATCATCAATAACATTTAAACATTCATAAAATTTACATTCTCACAATATATCGCATCATATCCATCATTATTCAAATACATTTAAACATTCATAAAGGTTCATACATCTTAAAAGTTCAAATGTATCATTTAATAGTTTCACTGTGAATAGAAAATAAAGGTAATCATGCCTTAGGTAATCATAGTTGTCTAAGTCAAAAGGTGGTGTTACATACACCCAACCTTTGAGAAACATATTCTCGAGGTGGTAAAAAAAGTGAGGGATAATCTCATCGTAATGTTTCGGCATCCTCCCAAGTAGCAGATCCTAGACTATACTTGTCCCACTGGACCTTAACTTGGTCTACCAGACGGTTCTTGAGCTATCAGACTCTACGGTCCAATATGCGTAATGGTTCTACCGTGAGGGTTCCTGTGTTTGATACCTGTAATTCCTTCCAATTTAGTTTATGTGATTCATTAGCAACATAATGACGTAGAACAGATACATGAAAAACATTATGAGTTTTATGCAAGTGGGGTGGCAGTACGAGACGATAGGCAATGGGTCCAATTTTCTCTTGGATTTTGAATGGTCCTATAAATCGAGGTGAAAACTTTGTCCCCTTTCTGAACCATATGGTACTCTTATTAGGCCTGATACGAATGAAAACCTGATCTCCCACTTTATAACTTTGGTCATTCCTGTGTGCATCCGCATAAATTTTCTGTCTATCTTGCACTTCCTTTAGTCTCTACCTAATCTGAATCACCTGTTCCTCCATTTCTTGAAACAATTCTGGCCCAACTATTACTCGGTCTTCTAATATTTCCCAACTCAATGGTGTTATGCATGGCCTTCCATATAGAGCTTCGTAGGGTGGAATTCTGATGGAGCTATGAAAGCTGTTATTGTAGGCGAACTCCACCAAAGGTAGGTACTTCTCCCAATGGGTTTTATTATCCATGACATACATCCTAAGCATGTCTTCCATGACTTGATTTACTCTCTCAGTTTTCCTATCTATTTCAGGATGATAAGTTGTGCTTAAGTTCAATTGAGTCCCCAACGCTGACTGCAAACTTGTCCAAAACCTAGAAGTGAATCTAGAGTCCCTATCTGAAATGATCTTCTTAGGTATCTCGTGCAAATGGATGACCTCACTTACAAACACGCATGCCACATCAGTGACATCGTAAGTGTCTCTAACTGGAATAAAATGAGCACTCTTGGTTAACTTATCAACTATTACAAGAATGGCATTGTGTTTATGAGATGTGAGCGGCAACCCCACCAAACAATCCATAGAAATGACTTCCCACTTGGACATAGGAACATCATGTGGTTGTAGGAGACCTATCGAGTAATGGTGGTCGGCTTTCACTTGTTGACACTCTAGGAATTTGGTGACGAAATGGACTACATCACGCTTCATGCCTATCCAGAAGAAAAGCTTCCTCATGTTTGCATACATCTTCTTCACACCCGAATGCACACAATAAAGTGCTCTATGAGATTCCTTCAGTATGATGCTTTGAATATCCCCACCTTCAGGGATGTACATCCTTCCTCGATATCTTAACAGTCTATCTGCTTCTAGACTATATCCTTCATACTTTGGATCTAATTTCCTCCCACTCTAGAGGCTTAAATTAACCTTTAAATACCAACTGTCTCCATGGAGTTGCATCAACACACGTTCCCTCAGCTTGACTTTTAAGGGTACCAAGGAGAAGACACATGGTCTCCTACTCAAGGCATCTGCGACCACATTTTCCTTTCCCTTGATGTATGAAACACCAAAATTTTACTCACTCATAAACTCCCTCCATTGCCTTTGCCTCACATTCAGATCCCTTTGAGTGAAGAGATGTTTTAAACTTTGATGGTCTATTTTGAGCTCAAAGTTTCACCCTACAAGATAGTGCCTCCAAAGTTTTAGAGCTAGCATTACAACTGCCAACTGTAAATCATGAGTAGTGTAAATTTCCTTGTGTTTCTTCAACTTCCTTGACACATAAGCTATCACACCTCCATCCTGCATTAGCATGGCCCCCAACCCTTTCTTCGAGGCATCTGTACCAACCGTGAAGTCCTTTTCCATATCTGGCACTCGTAGAATTGGTGCACTAGTTAGTAATCTCTTAAGATTGATGAATTCACTATCACATTCTTCTGTCCAGTCATACTTGACCCCCTTGCACTGCAAAGTGGTGATGGGTTTCGCTATTTTAGAGAACCCCTCCACAAATCTCCAATAATAACTTGCTAGCCCCATGAAGCTTCTTACCTCATGGGCATTTTTCGACACTGACCATTCCATAATGGCCTTTACCTTTTCTGGGTCCACAGAGATTCCTTCACTGGAAATGATATGACCTAAATAGTGGATGTTAAGAACCAAACATCAATATAGCATATAAAAACCTCAGGAAAAGTACTCAACGCCTTGAAAAAGAGATAATTTCAGATAATAAGCCTCTTCGAGGGGGCAACCTCCTTTTACCCCACTTAAATGTTCAAGTCCAAGATGATTCAAAATGAAAATGTCTCCTTGGTATATATAGGGGACTAGGAGGTATATTTACAAATAATGGCCCTATGAATGTTATCCTTTAAAGTTCCTATGAATACATCAATCAAGTGCTCATCTGGAATATCGGTGACCTTGATATTCAATCTTTGGAAATTCTCAATGTGCTCAGTAACTGGGTGGCATGTTGGCCAAGTATTAGTTTTGAACCTTGATTTTGAGGTGGTTCTGATAGACAATATTTCTTCTATTGTATATCCCAAGTTTCGACCCTTCTGGGTATGAAACTTCTTTTATGTAGTTCTCTGATATTTCTTCTCTGCAATGCCACAGGTCTGATCAAAATTGGATGTGCCAAGTGGAATTTATGGTAACTTCCCCACAACTTGTCGATTTTTGTCCTTTACAGAAGATCTCACTTGTATAGAATTCCCTGGAACACCTTCTTGAGGCTAGTCAATTGGACTAGTCAGATACCCTATCTTACACCAGGTGTATCTACAAATTTAAGCCAACCCAGAAGCTGAACTTTTTACCACAGGTACCTTACTAATTTCAGTAAATATCCTCCGGAGGACAGGGTCTGAAACGTTACAGAATTTTTTTTATAGTGAAAATTCCACAATGACTCATTTCAGGATGATTCCAGAACCCTATCTTGTACAGGCTATATCTCTGAAAGTATAAGGCCTCAGGAGCTTCATTTTTAACCCAACGTACTTTGATCCGTCTACTAAATACCCTCCAAGCGGTTTCTTCTGAAACGTTGTAGAAAACAAGTTATAGCGAAAATGCCACGGTGTATCAGATGTAGTAGAGAAACCCCAAGACCTTGAGCTCTGATACCATATGTTAAGAACCAAACATCAATATAGCATATAAAAACCTCAGGAAAAGTACTCAACGCCTTGAAAAAGAGATAATTTCAGATAATAAGCCTCTTCTAGGGGGCAACCTCCTTTTACCCCACTTAAATGTTCAAGTCTAAGATGATTCAAAATGAAAATGTCTCCTTGGTATATATAGGAGACTAGGAGGTATAATTACAAATAATGGCCTAAAGACGACATAATTAAAATAACATTACTAATCTAAATTACAACTAATGGCCTAAAGCCGACATAAATAAAATAGCATTACTAATCTAATATGCCCCAATTAAGGGGTAATGAAGTAATATTAGGGCTTAACAGTGGATTTCTTTTTGGAAGAAGGAACACTTCAATAACTTCCCATACAATGTGTTCTCTTTAGGGCAGGACAACACTACTCATAAGTGTTCCTCATGCTCTCTTTCGTTCTTGGAATAGATGAGGATATCATCTAGAAAGACTTGTACAAAGTGGTCTAAGTATTTCCGGAATACACCATTCATGAGGCTCATGAATACTGTTGGCACATTGGTCAATCCGAAAGGTACTATGACGAACTTGTAATGTCCAAACCGAGTTCGAAAGGAAGTTTTAGGAATATCACCTTCCTTAATCCTTAATTGGTGATACCTTGATCACAAATCAATTTTCGAGAATACCGTTACTCCTTTCATCTGATCGAATAGGTCATCTATTCATGGCATCAAGTACCTATTTTTCACTGTAGCACGGTTCAAGTCTCTGTAATCTATATACAGTCGTAAGGATCCATCCTTCTTCTTCACAAAAATTACTGGTGCACCCCAAGGTGAGACACTAGGTCTTATTAGTCCTAAGTCGAGTAGCTCTTTCAACTGCATCTGTAGATCACAAAGTTATGGCGTTTTCATCCTATACGGAGTTTTGGAAATTGGTTCTGCACCAGGTTTTAGCTCAATAGTGAAATCAAGCTCCCTCTCAGGAGGTAACCCTGGTAACTTGTTCGGAAAAACATCTTTAAACCCTGACAATACTGGGTACTGATCTAAGGAGGGTACTTTCCTTTCACTCACTCCTTCCACTACATAAAGTTGACACCCTTGCCTCATGCACCGCTTAAATTTCATAGTTGAGATAAAGCATAGAGACACCTTTCTTCGTACACCGTGGATCTCTACTGGCCTTCCTTCATCGTCAACACAAAGCACCCTTTTTGCGAAACAATCTACCAAAGCTAGATGATCTTTTAACCAATCCATTCCAATGATTAGGTCATACGTCCCAAGAGCAGTGACGTATACTTTCAACCTGGTAGTACACAATCCCAGGTCTACTAGGCAATTATCAATGCTAGGTCCTACCGCTTGTTTTTCCCTCGAAGCCATCTCGACTTGTTTAAAGTCATCATGCTCGTAGGCTACCAACCCACTCTTTTCTAATGCAGATGGTGAAATGAAACTATCTGTAGCACCAGAATCAAATAAAATCTTAACATTGATATGATTTAGCGTACCTGATGACTCCACCACCATGGATTGATGTTCTTCCTGGTGATTATTAACCACTACATAAATATGGTGGCTGCTACTTGCTCTTCCCATTGGGGCCTTTCCTTCTCTATACACAAATCCTGATTGAAACTCTAGTCAGTCACGTTAGTAATGGGGTCCTCCACATCCCCAACATGTAACATGAGATTGAACCTGCACACTTCTCTGTGACTACCTCTGAGATGAGTTCCTTCCCCTGGAACGCCTACCCCTACTAGCTGCTCCCTAAGAAGGTCATGGACCTGCCTGTGTCATTGGTGATGAACAGGATGCTGCATTCGCTGCCATTGAAATATCTGTGGCGAATGTCCTTGGTGCAACTCTATTACCATATGGAGGTGGCCTTGAGCCCCCTCCCCTAGAAAATGTCTCAGGGGCCTTCCCCATGAATCCAAGATGATGCAGAAAGGTCGACCTCATACCTCCATTTAGGTTCATGTGTTCCTCAGCATAACGTCCATTTTCGACTACTTCCGCTACTGAAGACGGTTTCCACATCCACACCATGGCCCTTATCTTAGGGTTTAACCCATAGACAAAGCATTCTTCCTGTCATTGATCATTATCCATGTATGAAACATATTTGACCAATTCCATAAACCTAATCTTGTATTCTTCTATGGTCCTATTTCCCTGTACTAGAGCATGAAATTCTCCACCTGTTGTTCCTCATAGTAAGCTGGTAGATATTTCCTTTGGAACCTCTCCTCAAAAAGTTCCCAAGAGATAGTGTCCGGGGTAAGGTGCAATTGCCTCTCCAGGTTGCCCCACCAGTTCAGGGCACTGTCTCTCAACTAAAAATTGCTATTTTCGCCTTTGACATGGATGCATAGTCTCTTAAGGTGAAACACCTTGTCAAGCCTTCCAACCATGCCTCGACGCATTCACTAGCATGACCCCTAGCAAACTCTGGAAGTTTGATCTTCTGTAGTTCTCTAGTGATGTCTTCGGGTGGAGGTCCTCCCCCTGAATCCCTTGACACTTCAATATTACCCATTCTAGATGGTGGGGGTTCCACTTCGATCCCTGCTAGTTGACACCCCTTTAAAGTCTTATTTATGGCCTCCAAAGAGCCCAGAATGAGAACTAATTCAGGCGATGGTGGTGGCGGTGTTGGCGGTGTCTGTGTCGATGCCCCTCTGCCTCGATTTCCTCGAGTCTTAACCATCCTGTATAATTGAATCTGCATCGACCAAAAGTTTGTCAGGGTGAGTCTAGGACAATTCACATTTGCGCAACTTAAACTAGAAAACAGGGTTAGGTGTAAGTTTTTTTTTACTTGTTTGTAAACAAACGTTACTCTCTTTAGGGGAAGTGGCTAGGTCAGGGTTAAAGATTCTAAGTTCAATGCATTCGCCTAAGAAAATTACTAACTCTCTCGCCGGGTAGTTACGATAGCAACGCACCACACTCATCAATTCCTCTAACTTATGTATATAATCAAGCATCAACCCGACCCTTGTAACAATATGCACCACTCATATTATTTGCCCTTATGAATTTTAATACCCGGTGTCTCGTCATTGATCAAGTTATTTAATTCCTAAAATTAATTTACATAGTTTAATTCTCCTTAATCAAACAATCGACATTAATTAATTAATCCTTAATTTAATTAACCAATTTAATTAATTAATCATCTTGATTATTCACATTAGTTAGTTTTATTTTGAATCATAATATTTAAATTATAACAATTAACATTAATATTATTATTGTTAAATAATTAACATTTAAACTAATTTAAACAATAAAAGTTTAAACCTTAATTAAAAGATAACAATAATAATAAATAAATAAAAATAACATTAAAAAAAAAATTAAAAAAAACAATTAAAATACAATTAAAAGAATTAAAATAACTAAAATAAAAATAAATAGTAAAAACAAAATAAAAATAAATAAAATAAAATAAAATAAATAAAACCTAAAGTTGGGCATTGGGTCCTCGCATGAGGCCCACGTGCCCCCTCCCCCTCGTCACTCATCCCTTAACCCTAATCTCCTCCATCCTTATCTCTTCAAACTCTACCCTCTCTCCCTTTTCCATTGCGTTTTTTTTTTCAATCGTTCAGGGTGAAGGATGAGGCCGGCCATGGCCATCTCTCTACTCGGTCGACCCTGGTGTCCATGGTTTCAAGGTCTGGAGGGCGCATCGTGTAAAGTGGCACGTTCCCTCTGTTCCTTTGTGGGCTTCTCCTCCATGGTTGGGCGCGTGCGCTGAGCTTGGTATGTTGGGAGGAGTTGGGCTTGCAGCTACATATATATATTTTTTGTTGTTGTTTTAACTCTACAGGAGTCTGGTTTATATTCTTCCTATTGTTAACTCTTTCGTTCTCCATAGTTTTGGAGGAATGTCCGGAGTCATCGGTTTTAAACTACCTCCTCGTTTCTCCCTGGTGGGTTCGACTTAGTGCTTGGCACTTAGGCTTGGAGAAAAGAATGCCCCCGTGGGCTTCCTCTCAGCTCGGTGCTTGGTGTTGATCCTGGTGCAAAGTGCGTGGTGTATTGACCAGTAGGGTTTGTGTAGAGTCTCTTGGTTCTATGCCTGGAAGTAAGGTTTTTTTTTTTTTTAAGTCATAAACCCTATGCGTTGTGCAGTCTACCATGGATCCTTTCTGGTGGATTGGCACTTGCTGTCGTTCATAGAATTTGGGCGTATTAGTCGTTGTGTTGATGCTTGGTTGGCTCATGAACTTGGTTTTTTTTTTTTTTTTAATCGTGTTTCCGCATTTGACTGGATCTCTCTACTGAGTGGATTTGTTGTGGCCACCTTAACGCATAGATTAGCCAAGGATTTTGTGTTTTGAGCAATGAGATGCACTTAATCAACGAGGAGAAAATGAAAAAAAATAAAAAATGTTGAGAGGAAAATAGGTGGCCCACGTAAGGGAACTATAGATTCAAATAAATCGGGCCTTTTGATAAAGCCATAGGTTTAGAATTTTTCTTTTTCGTTGCAGGGACTATTTCTTTCTGGCAATGGTAGGTCTCGCAAAATATTCTACGTTCAAGACTACAAGACCTGAAATTACATAAGTGAAGTTGGAGGATCATGAATAATATAAGCTTAGCATTCTGTGTGTTGCTGCCAACATCATATTTTTATTTCTGCAAGCATCAGGATTTCTCACGAGAAAATATGCCCATCATTTTTTATTTTTTTTATTTGATATTTAAAAAAAAATGCATTGAGACTCCTCGTAGCCTTGGCTTGGCGCGTGGATGGGATATTGGGTCTTGGACCCAACAATTTCTTTTTATATCATTGCTACTTTGTACAAAGGTGTCCTCGTGGGATCCTCCTCCTTGACATCTTGGCATGGGCACTTGGTTTCTAGGCACTAATTGATGAAGTTCAGTGCTCTTCTCAAAGAACTTTTCTTTGACTCGCAGGGTACGAGCTTTGGCTCCCCGTATGCTCCCTCCCATTTTTATTTTTTTTACGTTGCCGTTTAGCTGATTTCTAGAGTATAATATAATGTGAACTGGTTTGGGGGTTGGAGTAGCTTGCTGGAGGTTGGTTCCGGTTTTTGCTTGGAAACTGGGTTCAATGAGTCACAATCCCTATATATATATATATATATATATATATATATATATATATATATAGATTGTTTTTATTATTTGTTTGTTTACTTGAAACAAGTGTTAAAATTCATTTAACACTTTCAATATGTATAATATTATACCATTTTCATTTTTCAATGTGCATATTATATATATATATATATATATATATATATATATATATATATATAATGTGTGTTTGGCTTGCAGGTTAAGTGAAGTTGGAGCTGGAGCTTGGCCCTTAGGTCCAGATTTACAAGTTTTAAAGTTTTAGAAGGTTTTACGCAGGTTTTCTTGATTGTTTATAAGACACATACCCTAGCTTTCTGTCCCCAGTCAAGAGGATGGGTGGGTAGGTGGGACTTTGGTGAAGATTTTAAACTAAAGGTCTGATACCATGTGTAAGTTCCTCTTTAACAGAACCTAGAATTTCATAAATTTAAACATAACATTTCTATCATAATTTCTTTATGGTTCTATATTCAACAAAATAACAGTTTATGGCTGAGAAAAATTCAAAATGGGCAGCATGATATAAATAACATATTGAATAACATACACAACATAAATAACATATTGAATCATCATACGATAATGAACATGTCATAATAACAAACAAAAAGAATACCTGTCAAGTGATTTGTTTCCCGACTCTGTCTATCCAAGCTGAAGCTAAAACTGTGCCCAAGCTGCTCTGCCAAACTCTGCCCAAAATTGAATCTTTCCTCCTAGCCAGCTAGGAACAGAGCCTATCTGTCTCCCTAGCTCCAGGATTCCGTAAGGATTCCTAGCCCCCGAGCCCAAAACTCCCAGCAACAGATGTTCCCCTGTAACAGTCCACTAAACTCCAACAAGTTCCTCGAGCCAAAAACCAAAAATACAGTCTTCCAATCTCCCAAAAATAAAATGCTCCAATACAGTCTCCCAATATAAAAAATAATGCTCCCCCCAAAAGTCCCCGTCTCCCGAGTGTTTTTCCCTTTCATATCCTCCTTTCCCCCTTCTCTCATTCACCGCCTTCCTCCTTTCATTAAGACTCACCCACCTTATCCCTCCATTCAATGCCAACCACCTTATCCCCTTCATTCAATGACTACCACCTTATCCCCTTCTCCTTAATGGTTCCATCATTCGATATGTTAAGTTTTCATTTAATAAATTAAAATTTATTAAACTTAAATTCATTAACCAAATATTTAATGAGTTAATTAATTGATTAATTGATTAATTAATATACATTAAACAATTAATAATTCAGGACAATTAATTAATTAAACTTAATATACTTTAAACAATTATTTAACTATGACAATTAATTATTTAGCTAGGGTTGTTACACTAGCTTTCTTAGCATCATTCCTATAACACATTATTATATTTTATTTTCTCTGGTTATTTCCTCATAACCAAATTAACATGACATGCTACTATGTCAGTGTGTGCATTCAAAAGCTAAAAGCTTTGATAAATATAACATGCCTCTAGCATTTACCACACTTAGTGGTAACTTAATCCTGTCAATGCACTTAAACAATACCATACAATGTATTATAAACTTCAATTTGGGGTAATTCTTACCTGGATTTCCCTTTGGCAATTATATAACATAATTTCCAAAAGAGAGATACTTACCTGCATGACTTCCATTAAACGAGTTTAATGCTACCTGATTAGCTGATGACAATAGAAGTTCTCATGCTTCTTTATCAACCTTATAATCAACATTCCAACCTTATGTTGCTTCCTTCCATGTGCAACAACAATATCAACAACACTTGCAAACATGCAAGCATTCTCACTTTATGGTTGTGCTAAAATCCATAAAATACTTGTTGCTACAATAATTGCAGCAACTTCTTTCTTCTTGTTTCTCATTTCCTTGTTCATCCCATAAGTCTTCCATTCTCTTGGATTCCCGAAACTTCAAGTGCTCTTCGTTGTAACCACTGTGCATGATTATTTCTGATTTGAGCACTTTCTAGGTAAATCACTCTTGGATGCCTTTTATTTTCCATCCAAATACTAAACTGATATTAACCTTCATCTTTTATTTACTTCCTGGATCCATCTATCCCAACTCATACTTGGATGAATTATAATTCCAATCATCATGCCTCATAGGCTTTGGATCTTCAACATCCATTTAATTTTCGGACTGAACTATTCCAGCTCTTCCTTGACTGAATAATTTAGTATTTGAGTTTTCTTGCATTCTTATCCACTCCTTGCCAACTAGCCTCAAACTTGGCTTGCATAGCCAATCTATTATCATACTATAGGGATGCACATATGCCTCCTTCCCTGGCTGCATATAATTAATTAAAAACACTTAATGTTGCTTTTAATTTACCAACATAATTTCAAGTGATACTTCCACCCCCTAGAAATGTCACTCATGGCTCTATTCCACTTGAGATGGATTCTTCTTAGGCACCATCTCTTTTACATTCAAAACCATGCATAGAACCATTTTCTTCTTCATGGTTCTTTACTGACTCTCTACAGAGATTCATTTCACTTTTAAGTCTTTCTTGGCTTAATCTCTCCATGCTATTGCGGAAATATCTTCAATACCCTTGGAATGCATAATAATCCTCTATTATTTTTTCTTTCCCTCTTGGAGTGATATCTACCCCATGAATTCTTATTCCATTAATCTAGGATGTTCATGGACTTGCAACTACATATTATGTTGATATTGATTTTCAGCATTCCACTATTATTCGGGTCCCTCTGATCCAACTCCTACATGACCTAATTATATTTCCAGTCATGTTTTATGAGTAACCTTGGATAGTTAACACCAACTTCCCTCTTGAGGTATTTGATTTACCCTTTCCTTATCTGATCATATCAACATTTGGATTTTCTTGTTGGCTATTACTTTTCCATGTCTTGACCAATCTGATTTCAACTTGCCTTGCACAATCCACTTCTATCATGCCATATTGATGCCCTTGATACCATGCTTCCACTGTGCACTCTGCTAACCATAAGGGAAGCATTACCCTGTAATTTCACAACAAGTCCCTGGATATGATGCACTCTTTATCCAAATATGCATTAAACCTCTTTCTTTATCTGGTTACTATCATTCCGATAGTCGATTCCTTTCATAATAGATATTACTCCAATGCATTGCTTAATTTGTATATTGGATTCTTTGGGAGTGTTCACTAATTCATTCACTACATGATCTATTCATTTTTCCAAATTCCATTGAGTACTTGACTAACATGAGCGAACTTCATGTAGTGTCTTTCAAAGACTTTATGGTTGGGCCAAGATTCATACCTTAACCTTTTGTAGTCTTGGCTTTTGATCATCTTACGAAAGATTTTTGTCATAGCACTCTTTCTCTAAGTACGTCTACTTATTTTTAACTAAAATCCAACATTCTCCCCTCTTAAGAACTAAATTTTTGGACTCTGCAAAAATGTGCAGCCAACTAAATTTGTTATGCTAAATAATTTAACAAATTTATGAAATTATGTACAATTTTGTTCCAATAATGCATCAGAATTCTTCTTCTGATTTCGTGCAAAAAATACTTCCCAAATAAACTTTATGGGTGAATATTTATATTCCACTGTCCAATACCTTTCCAACGCCTTCTCCCATGCTCAATTTCGAGTCTTGAGCAAAAAGTTATGGCTATTTAAAAATTACCCATCAATTTTTATTTATTTTTTGTTCATTTTTCAACTTGGCGCTACTCTACACTGTAATTATGCATTTTTGCACCTACTCCATTGGATTTTTTGTGGGATCTCCATTGGGTTTCTTCATATACATATTATGGACACTTTGTCCAAGTTTCATCTCTTTCTGGGTTCTTGGCTGCTAGTTACAACCTGTTGAAGTTCTAGGCCAAAATACCATATTGTAACTGATATGCTAAAGGTACCTTATTTTCCATATTAAACACTTTTAACATGCACAAAAATTTAATTCAACTCTTGGAATGTCTTCTATGGTTCAATATCTTTCCATTGACTTCTCCTGCGCCTCAATCTGATTCTAGAGCAGAGAGTTATGGCTCTTTGACGTTAGATGGGTCTTAAAATTTACCCTTCATTATTTGTGTTGTAACTTTCTCAAAAATGCTCTGTTTGACGAACAATTTACACCATTAGAAAGATCTCTTCGAGCTCTTTCATTTGATTTGTAGAGACAGAGTGTACCTTTGGTACACCTCTGTCTTATGGCTTTTGATTTGCTAAAAATGCTCTTAAGACCCTAAAAAACGCACTGCAAATGTATGACGTTCAAATGATATAAAATGTCGCAGAAAATCGCTAGTTTTCTATTCTTATTCGCCTTCCAAATGACTACGTGCACACAATTTTCAATTTGTAACCCATAATTACCAATTGCAGCAACAACACAAAGTAAATCATGCTTCGTGCACTTTAAAACCACTGTGTATCACTTCTCTGTCACGCCAATAACTTGTGCGCACTACTTTTATGTCGCGCACCAATATCCACCGCACACAGTTTTGGTTCTTGCTCTGATACCTGTTGCACGTAGTTTTGTATCGCACACTGACATCCCATGTGCATTTCACTCTACGTGCAATAACTTGCCAAATTTTAGTACGACCCCACCGCGCACCAATACTCCACGCTCATCATTAACTAGATTATCATGCGACAACATATACCCACATTCTACGCACACCAACCAAACTCCTCTACGCTTTGTCAATACTGCATACAACCTATGTTCCATTATTATGTGCCTGTACACTGCAGGCACCTTCTTATGCGTGTGCACACCGTGCAATGCTAAATTTAATGCACACACCTGCACACCAACATTTTTTCGCGTGGTGCCAAAATTTACCACGCACACCCACACACCATATTTTCCCGCGCAATGCCCAATTTTCACATATCACAAGGTTTTTACTGCACAACATGCATTTTAGTGCGCCCTCCTATGCACATTCATTTTTATGCTCAACAATTCCTCGTGAATTCCGCTGCAGAAATTGGGGCTTTTTCCTAACTTTTTCCCAATTACCATAGACATTCTGCAACTATGAAATTCATTCAATTTCAACCTGATAACACCAGTTCAAACTCTGTAACAACAGATCGTTGTGGGTTGACATTTATGGAATGAATTTACCCAAAAATCATTCACGAATTGAGAATTTTATTTATTAATCTCGCTCCATCTGTCATGGCTACACTGTAACTTCAAATTCGACCAATTCCAAGTTTGAATTTGCTAAAACAGATATTAAATCAGTAATATCTCATCGCATGGCCAAATTTCTCCATTTCCCCATGAATTTACCAACCGAAATTGGGGCTTTTTCCCAATTTTTGTACCGTATTGTAGCTGGACGCTCTGCAACTCGAAATTTGGCCACTTTGAAATAAATCCTCTGTGAAATTTCACTTCAACTCAACTTGTTCGGCCCATCCAGGCTTAGTGTTGAAAACTGTAGTGCTCTGATACCGATTTGTAGCGTCCCCATCCACCAACAGGCCGAGCAATGCCACTACTCAGATGCTTATCTTAGCTCTGATACCATATTGTAACATCCCTGTGCACAGATGTATTGTAATGTCCCCGACCATCCATGTCAGGCCACGCTACACCAGAGAACTCTTTTTGTTCTCTCTGTGGAACATACTGTAACATACCCAGTATCCAATACAATTTTTTTTCGAACTGCATGCAATTAAAATATATACACACAGAACTCTTACAGAAACATATATATATAATGTAAACATACAAATACATCTGTAAATGCATGGATTCATACTGAAATAACAATAAACATATACATGCATCATATGCAGGCAATACCCATAACTATAAACATAGTTATAAATCATACACAGATAAATCCATAAAAATAAAGATGGAAATAATAATGCAGCATGGAAATTTATTACACAGTTGACACTTATCTTGGTAAGAATATCACCAACTACATGCAGACATTCCACGAACCTCCCAACCTTAGACCACACTATTCATCACTCTCAACAGTGAGTCACCCCCAAGCTGGGACTAAACTCCACCCGGGTAAAGGGTTTCCAACCAGGCTAATGGCTCATGGAAAATAGGAAAGACTCTGTCACAGGTGCCTACTCAAAATAACATCCTACAGTCTCTCATTCCCCACATGCCTGTCCCACCCCAGGAAGTGTGCCCCTTCTCTTCTCAACAATCCTTTGACTGCCCCACTTACCTTCCAAGGCTTCAGCAACAGGTCGGACAGGAAGTCTCAGAGCATTGTAGCTGTAGTTTAGCACCTTCAGGAAATCAATTCCCAACAATTCTCTCACCTAGAGAGAAATTTCTCACAGGCCTGACAACCCACCTCATCAATATCCCACGGGCCTAACAACCTGCTTCTTCAGTCCAACTCCCCAGCTAACCAGCTACAAAACCTATATGGCCATGGATACAAACTCAGGTACAATGACAGAAATTATGGAGGATAATTGACTGCGTGAGTTAAAATGGTCATGGCCTCATGGATGAATGATGGAAGGAATCAATGGTCTGCATGATGGAAAATATGGTAAAACGAACTAAGTCCCCACAATATGTATGCATGTCCCCAACTTGACACTTGTCATGTTGGGAGCTACTTTGGCCCACTTGTCCCCAACTTTAGAACTTAGGATAAAATAATTATCTATACTTTATGATTAAGAAATATTAATATAATATTCCTTTTTGGCTTAAGCTCCCTAGATTATCCCTTTTCATTAACTTTTGGCCCTCCCTTTCCCTAACTAGTGGAGTTTAGTCCCCCATCTCTTTTATCGTGGTTGGTCTACGTGCAATGATGTATTTTATATTTATTATGAGACATATACAAAAATAGGCACACTGGCCTTTAACATCTAGGCTCTCCAGCCTAATCAAAACATAAGCATCCTAGCTTATAATAACTGGCTCACCAGCCTATAAAACACAACATATACACAAAGGCTCCTTGGCCTCAATATCGCGCACACTTAAGTTGTTGCGCGCGGTATCCGATAATGTGCCCATTTCATCACTTTACTGTGCACTACATGCGTGTACTACACCATGGAAGATGCATGCCAAAAATATATAAAACAACTCACCAACTTAAGTACATTATTACATTTATAGTTGGGGTTCAACCTGGGGATATGACACTTTCCTGGCCATGGTCTAGCATTTCATATCATGGATCCACAGTGTATTGTTTGGTGAGAATGCTCATTCAGAGTCTGAGTATGTCTTCCTAAGGGATTGGTCTATATATGTTGTCATCCTTGATGTCTTATTGCAGGTACTCAATAGTTCCTTCATCTCTGAGCTCCTTCCTTATGCCACTCATCACATGAATATTTGTAATATATTTCTGCCATCCATTCCTTTCCTAACCTTACACATTAGGGGCATCCATTATACTTGTATTTTCCACCATAGGTTTTCAAAGCATGTTATTAGATGTTATAAGGCTAGGATTACATAATTGAGTGAAATTATCATAATTATTTCACAAGGAAATAATTATTTTATTACAATTTCATATATGAAATAAGAATTATTTCATAATTGAGAAAAAAAATCATAATTGAAAAGAAAGTTCATAGTGAGTTGGAAAAAGCTCATAATTGAGCATGGAACTTGAGAAAAGATCTCATAATAGAGAAAATATTCATAATAGGTTGGAAAAAACTCATAATTAAGCATGAAACTTGTGCATGACTTGTAATTGCTTAGTTCACATGCCATCAAGTCTATCTATGACTTGTAATTTCTTAGTTCACATGCTATCAAGCTATCCATGATTTGTATCCACCTATCCATGACTCGTATCCACCTAATTCACATGTCATGAAGCATATCTCCAATATCTTCTAAAATACTATAAGAAGAGGCCAAACCAAGGATATGGGGAGAAGAGTTTTTAGGGTGGTTGTGCTGTCAAAATAAAGAGAGAAGCTCAAGAGGCTAAGGAGGAGTATCGAGAACTTGGAACTAGGAGGAAGCTTCAACATTCAAGTTATGAGTTTGATATATTTCTCTTACATTTATTAATGGATGATTGGTTTTCCTCCAGATTATTTGTGTTTAATGCATGAGTAATTTAGATATGATCTTATAAGCAATAGATCTAGATAGATCTAGTGAATTTGGTTTCCTAACACTAGAAGAATAGTAGATTGGGAATTGTTTGTTTCCTTGTGTGCAGGAAGCATATCATAGGAGCTGGAGCTGGATCTCGAGAACTAAATCATTCGAATACACGAGGACAACCATCGGTCGAAAGGTATATTTTCAACACCCTCTTGGTTAAAATGAAATAAATCTAATTATATCTAGGGATATTAAAGGTAAGATCCATCTCCTTCTTGGTCGATCTAGAACATACATTTAGACCGATGGTTGTCCTCACATATCCGTCTGATGTAGATCTCGAGATCCAGGTCCAATTTTGATGATCTGCTTCCAACACACAAGGAAACAAATAACTAATGATCTACTATTCTTTTAGTGTTAGGAAACCGAATTCACTAGATCTATCTATATCTATTTCTTACAAGATCAGATCTAAATTACTCGTGCATTAAACACAAATAATATGGAGGAAAACCAATTATCTATTAATAAATGTAAGAGAAATAGATCAAACTCATACATTGAATGTTTATGCTTCCTCCTAGTTCCAGGTTACTAATGCTCCTCCTTAGCCTCTTTATCTTCTCTCTCTATTTTGACAACATAAACATGTTGGAAGATTGGTTGTTGACATTGATGTCAACCTTAGTCATTGGTTTTGGACCGCAATATTGATGAAGGTATTTGGACATGAACGACAATGTACATGCAAAAACAAAACCCATGGATGGATATTATACATCATGTTGTTTCTGGTGGTAGGTGGAACATCACGTGGATCCTCATGGTTGATGAGAAATGAATTTTTGAAGATGATAAATTGAATTGAAGAAGGAAGTACATGTAGGCCCTGAAGATAATTAAAGAAAATAATTACAAAATAAAAAAGTGTCAGGTCAGACCTAATGTTAAAAGAAAGTGACATAAATGGTATAAATAAATATCATTATACATTCATTTGATACACAATTTGAATTGAAGAGGAAATCAGAAGTAAAGAAGGACGGATTTCAAGGGAGGATGAAGTATTTTGGTGATGTGTTCTAAGGTATGTTATTTATAGGTCATATTACCATTTTCGCTATAACCCTTTTTCTAGAACGATTTAAATGGTGAAATTGTTATGGTATTGATAAGACATATCAAGGTACCTATGTTAAAAGTTTCATCTCTTGATTCACTATAATTATGGAGATACACTTTGTGGAAGATAGGGTTTTTTACCAATCCTGAAGCTAGTCAATAAACATGTGTTATGGGTAATATAGTCATAACTTATTCATAGAGAATCCAAATGAAGTGGGACCAATTTCATTGGAAATAGTACATATTTTAGTTTCTTGTATGCGAGTTTCATAATCTGATGTTAAATATTGAGCGAAGGGCACTCTGTACAAGTTCGCTCTCCTTAATAAACCTGAATTGAATAAAGTCTACCATTCTTTCTATAACTTCTTTTTGGGGAGGATTAAAGGAGTGAAACTTGGAGAAGTTTTAGAGAATAAATTGAGTAATATTATCTATAAGATCAGGGTATTCCAAGAATTGAAGAATTACAGAAGTTGAAGAAGTCTCAGGAAGAATTATCAGGATCTATGTGATGGTTGGTTGATGGTGTTGATTTAGTGTAAAGTTTTACTATCTCTTATATATTCTTGGGTGGAAGGAAGGGGAAAGGATGGAGAGGTCAACCCTCTCTTGATATTGGAGGATTGTATCTTCCTCTTGGAGGTTTATCCCTCCTTTTTATATTTGGAATTTGTAGCTACCTTTGGAATTCATTACTTCCCTTGAACAATAACTATTGATTATTTTTCATATATTGTGCATGGTGTATTGTGGTGTATTGGTGTAACTTTTATACTATTGTTAATTTCTCATTGGATATAATTGAATGGTTTAAGTAAAATTTGAAAAGGTTTTTAAATTTTACTTGATATTGATTCAACCCCCTCTCAGTATCAATAATTGGTATCAGAGTGGGTTACCTTCAGTACAGTTTAACCACTGGATGGAAGATCCTAAGAAGAAATGGAAGACAAAATTCCAAATGGGATTCCACCATTTGATGGAAGCAATTTTTAATACTGGAGTAATAGAATGGAAACTTACTTGAAATCTCTTGGAACAGATGTTTGGTTCTCAGTTGCTTCAGGATACAATGCTTTGAAGAAACCAAAGACTTCAGCTCAGAAGGAAGCAAAAAGGAACAACAAATTGGAAATAGATACCATCCTGGATGGATTGACAGATTTAGTGAAATCCAAGGTGGGATCATGTGCATCATCAAAAGATATTTGGGACAAGATACAAGACCTTTATGCAAGGGAATAAGCAGAAGAAGAAGCTGAAGAAAATTACAACATCTCATATTTCAAAGAAGCAAATAGAGGTCAGTTCTTTTGCTTTAATTGTGAAGGAGTAGGACATGTTGAATTTGAATTTCCTCATACAAGGATTGAAAGAGATGACACTGAAGAAGAAAACTCCAATGAAGAAGAAGAAAATCATGAAGCATAAATTATTCAACAAGAAGATGAGAATCTTAAAAAATTGAAGCATGTTGAGATTGAAAATAACAAGCTCAAAGAAACTTATATAAAACTAAGAAGTGAATTGGGTAGTTGTGAAAATACAGTTGTAAGCTTGAAGAAACAATTAGAAGACTTTAAGAAAATAAGAGAAGAAACCATTTCCTTGAAAACTCTACTCGAAGAAGAAAGAAGAATAGGAGAAGTAAGGAACGTCCAAATGATGAAGAAAGAAGAAGATTGTGAGAAACTTGAACAAGAAGTTGTCTCATTGAGGAAGAGATTAAGAAAATTTCAAGTGCCAAAAGACTTAACACATCTTGGATGCATGGGTGAAACTTCATACAAATAATATGCAAATACCAACAAGAAGATTGAAGAAAAAACTACACATACATTTGATGAGAAGTGGCCCAGGATACTAGAAAAAAGGAATGATTACAAAAGAGATGAATATCCAAGAAGACCTCCTTCAGAAATCAAAGAAGCTTCAATCGGTATGAAGTAAAATACAGAAGAGTAGATCATGAACTCAGATGGACTACATCACAAAGAAGGTCACTTACTCCAAGGTATCAAAATTTCTTTCTTGGTCATTGTTATACTTGTAAAAATTTTGGACATAAGGAAATTAATTGCAGAATCAATGAAAGGAAAAAATACATAAGAAACATGAATGGTGTAAATAGAAGATATGGAAATAATCGTGGATTTGTCAACATAAGTTATAATTCATTTTCCCCATTGATGGAAAAAAATATTGTATGCTACAAATGTAATTATCTTGGTCACAAAGCATGAGATTTCGGATATATGAATGAAGATGTCCCTATGCCAACCACAGTATGGAGAAGGAAAAAGATTCCAAACAATGAAGATTGTCAAATAACATTGACCGCTGAAGAATGTAAAGAAGAAGATGAATGGTACATAGACAGTGGATGTTCTTCACACATGACCGAGGATCAAGACAAATTCATCAGTTTGAAGAGAAAGGGTGGAAATGTTGCATTTGGAGACGACTCATCTGCCAAAATACTTGGAGAAGGTGTAGTAGAGATTGGAAGAAAAAATGTAAAAGAAAATAATGTCCTATTGGTTGAAGACTTGAAGAATAATCTACTCAGTTTTAGTAAAATGTGTGATCAAGGATGCACTCTTACGTTTGACTCCCGAAAATGTAAATTCAGAGAAAATAACTCAAGAAGATTGGTTGCAACTGCAACAAGAAGACCGTACAACATATACATCCTAGACATGAAGAAGAGAGAGAAGACATAAGCCACACAAAAGAATTCCAAGGAAGAAAAAGTCCCAAAGACCAAAAATAAGGATGAAGTATTATTGAGTGCCACATGTTCAAGGGGAGCAGCCCCAAAGAAGAGAGTTACCTTTTGTCATTAAAATCAAGGGGAGCAACCCTACCCTTTGTCATTGATGTCAAAGGGGGAGAGAAATTGGGATCATGATGATAGGGGGAGCATGAGTGTTTCCATCAATGACAAAGGGGGAGGTTGTTGGAAGATTGGTTGTTGTCATTGATGTCAACCCTAGTCATTGGTTTTGGCCCGCAAGATTGATGAAGGTATTTGGACATGAACGACAATGTACATGCAGAAACAAAACCCATAGATGGATAGTATACATCATGTTGTTTCTGGTGGTAGGTGGCACGTCACATGGATCCTCATGGTTGAGGAGAAATGAATTTTTGAAGATGAAAAAGTGAATTGAAGAAGGAAGTACATGTAGGCCCTGAAGATAAATAAAGAAAAGAATTACAAAATAAGAAAGTGTCAGTTCAGCCCTAATGTTAAAAGGAAGTGACATAAATGGTATAAATAAATATCATTATACATTCATTTGATACACAATTCGAATTTAAGAGGAAATCGAAAGTAAATAAGGTCAGATTTCAAGGGGGGACGAAGTCTTTTGGTGATGTGTTCTAAGGTGTGTTATTTACAAGTCATCTTACCATTTTTGTTATAAATTTTTTTATAGAATGATTCAGATGGTTAAATTGATATGGTATTGAGAAGACATATCAAGGTACCTATGGTAAACGTTTCAGCTCTTGATTAGATATAATTATGGATATACACTCTGTGGAAGATAGGGTTTTTGACCAGTCCTGAAGCTAGTCAATAAACAGGTGTTCCGGGTAAAACAATCATAACTTATTCATAGAGAATCCAAATGAAGTGGGACCAATTTCATTGGAAATAGTACAGAATTTGTTTTGTTTGTGTGAGTTTCAGAATTAGATGTTAAATATTGAGCACGGGGCACTCTGTACAAGTTCTCTCTCTTGAATAAACCAGAATTGAATAAAGTCTACCATTCTTTCTATAACTTCTTTTCGGGGAGGATTAAAGTAGTAAAACTTGGAGGAGTTTCAGAGAATACATTGAGTAATATTATCTATAGGATCAGAGTATTCCAAGAATTGAATAATTATAAAAGTTGAAGAAGTCTCAGGAAGCATTATTAGACTCTATGTGATGGTTGGTTGATGGTGATGATTTAATGTAAAGTTTTATTATCTCTCATATATTATTGGGTAGAAGGAAGGGGAAAGGATAGAGAGGTCAACCCTCTCTTGATATTGGAGGATTTTATCTTCCTCTTGCAGGTTTATCTCTCCCTTTATATTTGGAAGCTGTAGCTACCTTTGGAAGTCATTACTTCCCTTGAACAATAACTATTGATTATTTCTCATATATTGTGCATGGTGTATTGTGGTGTATTGGTGTAACTCTTATACTATTGTTCATTTCTCATTGGATATAATTGAATGGTTTATGTATACATTGAAAAGGTTTTTAAATTGTACTTGATATTGATTCAACCCCCTCTCGGTATCAACAAAACACCCTGAAAACTCTTCTCTTCCCATCTCCTTCATTTGGCCTATTTTTATAATATTTTAGAAGAGATTGGTGATATGCTTCATGCCATGTGAATTAGGTGGATACAAGTCATGGATAGGTGGATACAAATCATGGATATCTTGATAGCATGTAACTAAGCAATTACAAGTCATAGTTAGGATTGATGGCATGTGAAACTAAGAAATTACAAGTCATGCACAAGTTTCATGCTTAATTATGATCTTTTTCCAACCTATTATGAACTTTTTCTCTATTATGATCTTTTTGGTCAAGTTTCATGTTCAGTTATGATTTTTTTCCAACTCACTATGAACTTTCTTTTCAATTATGAGTTTATTCTCAATTAAGAAATAATTCTTATTTCAGAATTATGAAATTGTGACAAAATGATTATTTCCTTGTGAAATAATTATGAGAATTTAACTCAATTATTTAATTATAGCCTCATAACATATAATAAAATGCTTTCACAACCTATGGTGTAAAATACAAGTATAACACTCTCAAAGGGATCATCTATAGATTGGACCATTGGGTAAGGGAGCACTTAGAACCAAGTCAATGGAATGTGAGATGTGGTAGGAATTGGCACCCCTATAGGTGAAGCAAGAATATCTTATTTCTCCTCTACAATATTATCGACCTGCTTCTACTGGATAGAAAGGTCTTGCACTGAGGCTATAGTGGTTGCAGTGACCTTATGTTCACCTTTTGACTGGATCGTGAAGAGGGAAAACTTTGTGGTCTAAAAGATTACTTTGTGAAACTATTTTACCGAGATCGATGAAGTGGAAATAGTCAGAGATACCTCTGGTACCTTGTAGATTTGACCTCCCAGAGTAATAATGACAATGCGGGGCTAAGACTCATAGATAATGTGATGTTTCCACATATATGATTGTCCTAAAATAACATCACAGACTTCAAGTGGGGAAACATCACACAATACCTCATCCTTAAAGGTCTCATCCCGAGATCAACCATATGATGGTGTATGGTTGGTGGTGTGGCATCATTGGTAGCTTCAATATCTTGACAACCTCAGATGATATCAGGTTCTTTTGACTCTCACTGTCAACAATAAAATGGAGTGGGGTCCGCTCTACCCACATATGTGAGTGGAAAAGGCGCTCCCCCTCCTTAGGATCCTTTGGTTCTTCTAGTTGTGTTGTTTTGGTCGCGATGGTAGCAATCAGTTTTGCATCGATGATATATTTCCCTTTATTATGCTCTGAATCATAGTCCAAGTTAGGTTATGATTATTTTTCTTCAACTTTGGATACCAATGACTATTTCAAGTGATGATCATCGGTGTTGTGCCAAGGGCGTTTGTGGAACTCACACCACCTTCCAGTGTCTTTCTTAGACTTCCCATCGCCCTTCTTAGCTAGTTGCTTGGACTGATTTTCTTGAGATTGAATCTCCTTGCTTTTTCCTTTTTTGTGAGTTAGGGTTTCCTTTTCCATGCTTCTATTGTGGCATATTTGAAAACCCAAAATATCACTTACTCCACCTTGAATTTCTGCTCAATTTTGATTGCATACCGATAAGTGGCTCCTAGTGAGGAGATGTCTAAGAAATAGATCTATGTTTGAATGTACCTGTTGTTACACATTATTCTGGTGACCCTAGTGATCCTTTTACAACATGTGTTCATGTTCCCAAAAGAAACTTTCTTCATGAGAAAAGTGATTGGCTTCCTCTTCTACAAAACCCTATTAAAGAAGATAGCCACAAGGTGCGGCGATGCTTGATCATCGCATTCTTCCCTGAAACTGGTTTGCAACATTTCCGTAGGCTGTCCTATAGCCAAGGTGCGGCGATGCTGAAAGACTAAGAAAAGGTTGAGGTTCACGAAAGTTATAGAAGGGAATCTTCTAGAATATGAGGTGGCATCCATATGGTTGGGATCCTACTTGCTTCTTTGATTTGGTGGGATCATCCTAATCTCTTCAACCATCTCTATTTCTCCTATATAAGGATGGATTTCTCATGGAAAAGGTTAAGCAAGGAATTAAAGGTTAATGAAGGAATAGGCTAAGAATTGTGAGGAATTCTACTTTAGTTGATGCTTGAAGGCTTCATTTCATTCCATCAAGTTAGTGTGGATCTTCTTCATGCAAGTTTGAAGCAAGTGTGTGTGTTTGATCAAAGGGCCATCGAAAGGGAACCTTGCAACATCAAGGATGTTTGGTTGTATCTTCCACTTTTACTTAATATAATACAATGACATGTTTCTTTCCCATAAAATCATTCTCATTTTATCGTATGATTCCTTGATTACATACATAAGTTTTCATTGAATATACTATTGTTTCTTTCACTTCGGTTGGTTTGTTTTGCTTTCACTAGGGAGCCTCGACGTGCACTATGTCTGTTACTTGTTGGAAAGACATTGGCTCTCTTCTCCTCACCAAATCACACAATACACTTAAGGCCTTAAATGGTTCTGGTTTTAAACCCTATGGTGTTCTCCCCTCATTGTCTATTACGTTGGAAGGAAAATCAGTGAATGTCAAGGTCGAGGTCTTTGATGCGCCTCTTGATTATAACCTCTTACTTGCCCGTAGCTAGATTGATTCCATGCGTGTAGTTGTTTCTACCTTTTTCCATGTAGTATGTTTCCCACATCATGGAAAGGTCATTACTGTAGACCAACTAGCCTTTTTTTTATTCTGATTCCCTTACTAGCAACATACCCTTTATCTTAAGGACACCTCCCGGGTACAAGAATGTCGGTGTGGGTCTTCTAAAAGATTCAACATTGATGGGTACATTCCCCATCCCACCACCCGATATTTCACCTCCTTTTGTCGCCTCAATGAACATGATTTCCAACTTTGTTCTTGAAACCTGAACATCTCATGACCCGTGGATAGTACTCGATCCTGGTGATTATCTTTGCTATGGCGAACAAATTCCCTTAAGTCTAGTTGAATCCACTTACCAAGCCTTTCAATCGACAAATCCTTCTACTCCCTCTCTCTGTGATTCATCTCCCAATCCGTTTCACGTGATTTTTCCTACTAATGAGATGATCATGTCAGTCATGTCTATGGAAGACACCCCCTGGGACGATGGACATCATCATTCCATTCTCTTCCTAGAGAAGCACCAGGGATGATTTTAAGGATGGAAATTTATTTTAAAATGTAGAAACCTTGGTGAATCTTACTAATCCTTCATATTCCAACTACAAATGTTTGGCGATATTTTCGTAAAAAAATTCAAATTTCTAAGGATTTTATATAGTTTGTATAACATTTTGGCAATTTTAAAGTTAAAATAGTTTTATGCTATAGAATTTGGGTGAATCATTTTTAGAATAAAGAATCATTTTTTGGGAAAAACCATGGAAAATTAGCCCATGAGGGAAATTTAGCCCCTAAAATCATCCCTGAGAAGCACACCATCGAGAGTTACCAACGGATTTTGACTCCATCGACCGTTGTTGTCATTTCCTCTGTTCCCACGTCAACACATCATGTGCTATATGAAGGGAACCTGAGTAACATTTCACCCACTGTTCCTCTTGACATATCGATTAAACCTGGAGTCGTCGAAAATGTTCACATCAGAGCCTCATGTTCCGTTGATGAGGTTGTCACTTATAAAGCCATTTTTCAAGAATTCTGTGACGTTTTCACTTGGAGCTATGAAGAGATGTCGGGTATTGATCCCGATATCATTGTGAATGAAATTAAAACCTACTTGTACGCTAAACCAGTATGATAGAGACTTCACCCAATCCATCCTCGTAAATTCACTGCTATCAAGCTCGAAGTTGAAAAGCTTCTTAAGGATGGATTTATTTATCATGTGGCTTTAACCGATTGGGTATCCAATCTGGTCCCAGTAAATAAGAAACAAGGCACGATCTATGTATGTGTATATTATAGGGATATCAATAAATCTTGTCCTAAGGAAAATTATCCAACCCCCTTCATTGACCAGATCGTTGACGATTGCGCTGGCATTGAAATCTTCTCTTTAATGAACGGTTTCTCCAGCTATTATCAAATTAATATTTTGCCCATGGATCAACACAAGACTGCTTTCATTTGTCCTTGGGGTACCTTTGCCTACCAGAAACTGCCTTTCGGTTTGAAGAATGCTGGTGCAACCTTTCAGCACGCCATGTCTTATGATTTTCACGATATCAAGAACATAATACAACCGTATATCGATGATCTACCGACACATTCCATGCATCGCCAAAATCACCCGACATACCTCCGAGCCATTTTCCTTCACTATCATTTCTATCGTATACGTTTGAACCCACACAAATGTGTTTTTTGTGTGGAGTCTGGCCAACTTTTGCGTTTTATTGTGTCAATTCATGGAATTAGGGTGGACTCTTTGAAGGTTGAGACTATCCTTAATTTACCTCCTCCTTCCACACTACGCCAACTTCAAAGTTTGCAAGGGAAGGCAAACTTTTTGCGTCAATTCATTCCCAATTACGCTGAGTTAACGCTAGGATTTACTTGACTATTGAAGAATTCTTACGAGTTTGTATGGGACGATACTACCAAAAAATCCTTCGAAGATTTGAAACTTGCCTTAACCCGTACATCACTTATTTTCCCACCGTATTATAGTTGAGACTATTTCCTCTACCTCGCTGCTTCGGACTCTACCATTGCAATGGTTTTAGTTCAAGAAGATGATTCACACAATGGACATGTAATTTACTATTTGAGTAGGAGTCTCACGACCACCGAATCTAAATACCTACATGTGGAGAAACTGGCCTTAGCAGTTGTTCAAGATTTCCAACATTTTCTTCATTATATCCTATTACGCAGGATCACTGGTATTTTTGATTGCAACCCTATGCAACATATCCTTACGTGCCAATTGCTAGGGGGAAAGTACTCCAAATGGATAGTGATTCTCCAGGAGTTCGACTTAGAGTTTGAACGCACTAAGTCTAAGAAATCTTTGGTTTTCTTCGAACTGATATGTGACCTTCCCTCCACCGAGACGAAAAATGTGGCAAAGGATTCCTTACCTGACAAATCCCTTTTTCTGATCAATTTTGATGACATATGGTACGGAGATATTATTATATATCTCCAGACTCAGACTTTCCAGCCCTACCTTTCTAGTATGGACCGTCGTCATATACAGTATCAAGCTCGTCAATACATCATTCTCGATGACACTCTTTATCGCCGCAGTATTGACTCTATTTTTTGACGATGTCTCACTTATGATTAGGCTGAGAAAGATTTGAATGACTATCACTCTAGAGAATGTGGCGGTCATATGTCTAGGGATGCCACTTCCCAAAAGATATTATGAGCATGATACTTCTGGCCTTCTTTGTTTAAAGATTGTATCACTGCTATCCAAAAATGCCATGATTGCCAAACGTATAATAACAAAATAAGATCTCATCCCGCTCCTTTAGAAATTGTAGTTTCTATTGGTCCATTCGCAAAATGGGGCATTGAATTTATGACATGTAACCCTCACTCGGTCGAGGGGCATGGATACATCATCGTAACTGTGGATTATTTCACTAAATGGGATGAGGTGATGCCTACATTCGATAATAGCGGGAAAAATGCAACATTGTTCATATTCAATCATGTCATTACTCGGTTTGGTGTTCCCTAAGATATCGTTACTGATCACGGTAGTCGTTTTTGAAATTTCATGATGTCCGAGCTTACTGAAAAGTTGGGTCTTCGGCATGAAAACTCAACCCCCTATTATCCATAGGAGAATGGCCAGGTTGAAGCAATAAATAAAGTTATTATTACTATGCTTCGACGAATGATAGGAATTCATAAGACCAGTTGGCACACGATATTTTTTTCATCATTATGGGCCTACCGGACATCCTTCAAGTTTGCCATTAGGTTCACACCTTTCCAATTAGTTTATGGTATCGAAGTTGTTTTTTCGATTGAATGTCAGATCCCATATTTGAAACTAGCCGTTGAACTTCTCCCAAACACCTCTGTTGAATAAGAAAGTCTATTGTAACTTATGTAATAAGATGAAATCCGTCGCAATGCCACCCTAGTTATTGAAACTTATAAAAAAATGTGTCAAATCCCAATACGACAAACATGTCAAGCCATGTGTTTTCTCTAAAGGTGATCTAGTTCTCCTTTACGAACAAGATTGTGATTTACTAGGGGCTGAAACATTTGAGGCTATGTGACGAGGCCCTTATATTGTTAAACGAGTGTTGGAGAAGGGAGCCTATGAGTTAGTGGATTATGATGGCATTCCTTTGAGTGAACCCAGAAATGGGCTTTACTTGAAGAAGTATTATGCTTAATTCATTTTTGCATGAGTGCTTGTATTTTTACTATATCATACTCTTGTGTGTTACTTTAGTGTGATTTTTCGTTGTTTGGTTTTGACCCCCAACTACTTACCTTGCATTGTTCTTGGTTTTTAGATGTCGGTGTCTTCACTACCCTACATTGGCTTCGTCGATGGCGCTAGTCATAGTACTTAGAATTTAGCATCTGCTGCTTGGGCAATCTACGCACCTACGAATGAATTAATCAGTCTACACAATGTTTGCCTCGGTTGCGCAACTGAAAATATCACGGAATATAGTGCAGTCATCGAATTCTTGACTGACGCTATTTCACTAGGAATATGTAATCTTGTTGTACAACTTGATTCACAGTTAGTAGTACTAAAATTGAGTAATTTCTATGCTATCTGAAGTTCTACTTTGTTAAGGGTACATTTATGAATCCACCTCTTGGAACGTTATTTTGATTACATTGAATATCAATACATTCCTAGATGTCTAAATAAATTAAAAGAGGCATTAGCTAATTATGTGTTAGACGGACATTTGAGACACTTATAAATCCAATCACATTTTGTATATAAAGCAAGTAAGCCAGTATAGGCCTCATATATATATAACAATGAAAGTTTTACAAAAAAGTGTTTTTGTCCAAAGACCAAAATATCAAAATGTAAAGCACATGGCTTCATATACAAAAATAGCATCAAGGATGTTGCTCACGATAACACATGACTTCCCATGCTACTTTACGGAGTAGTCGACTGATAGAACCAAATACACACATTGTATGGCATTGGTAATGTCTCAGGATCTCATCGATAGAGATATCCGGGACATCTTTTGTCAACCCATCCAAGGTTTGCTCGATAGCCTCGTAGTCAGCAGCAACCAATCCTGCTACCTCGACTCTCTCCCCGTGCCTTTGTATGGGATATGTACCTGGAGGTCAGTGAGGTCCTACATCTACATTTTCAAGGAGTTTTTGATTAGTCATCGGAGTAAGAACATAAAAACATTTCATATTTGAAAAATTACAAAAACATTATAAAGACAAAATGTACTTCTTACCTAAGTTCCCTCACTGAGAACCTTCATGCAGAACCAAGTATGGATCACCTCTGAAGTCCAAATTGGAATACACATATTCATTTATCATCAGCATTTGGGGCCTCAACCAATCAAATAACATGTCATTATATATGACGATAGGGCCAGTTACATGTCGAGCCATGAGGTCACACCACCTCTTCGTTCTTGGATCTTGTGGGGATGGTATGCCCCACTCTACCTGTAGGCGCAAGTTTGGAACCCTCTCTAGGAGAAGGACACCAAAATTGACCCATATCCGAATTGTTTCAGTTAACCTTTTCTACACTTGGTCAATTGTTTCTTCATTCTCCTGAGGAGCCTGTCACACTAGTTAAATATGTGAGGCTCCATGCACTCCACTGCATACTGGAAGTAGCTCTGAAGAGCCATATGAGGAGATGCACTCCCCACCATACATGAGATGGTGAAAAGGATGTTCTGTAATGGAAAGTCCCAGACATCCCTAATAGCGACCTTATCACTACGTCTCTTAGCTTCTGGTACATAGTATTGCCAAATGTACTCATTCATCGGAAAATCGCCACCCCTGCTACCTGTCAATGTCACACGGGACCCATGGTGAGACAACCCCATCAAAAAATAGATATCCTAAATATCTAGACTGAGTATGTGGGCTCCCACACAGAATACCTTCTAATCCACATCCCACATGTGGACTAAATACTCAAGAAACCTTAGTTGGGTCCTCATGCCCAGAATTTTGAAGAACTTCAACAACCCACACTACCGGAGGGCATTAACTATTCCTGGGTCATTCCCAACAAAGTAATCATCGTCCTCATGTTCTCTCTCCCTCCACTCCAACATTCTGACTATCAAAATCCTGCATTGGAGCCATGAGGAGAAGTTAGCATCTTTATTTTTCCTCCCTGGAAGTTTTTATTGGCCAAACATCCATAAGAAATTTTTGAGTTGCGCACAACGCAGGTGAAGGCATCCTCATAGTGTGGAATCGCCGCAGGTCAGCTGTAAGGTTGCCTGTGGAAACCTATGATCGCTGCAAGGCATGATATAAGTTGCCTGAAATGATCTCCACGCACACATATCCTCATAAAATTCAACTCAAAAAACTACTTTTAACCAATAAAAACAAAAATTAATCCATGGAAAATGAAGAGGACAGGAAGATTACCTTTTTAGTGGAAGCCATTTCTCAAATGATTGATCGTGCCACCCACAGTATGAAATGGAAGTTTGAGGTAAAATGGGGGTTTTGGGACAAGTTTTGGGTAAAATAACAATGGAATGGTAAAAATAAGTTTTTACCCCTATTTATTTAACTTGTTCACTTTTCCATTCATATTTTATATTATTTTATGCATTTTGCTTAAAACCCTAAAGTTCTAATGACATTTCAAGTATTTGTTTTTTCATAGATGAGAGATCTAGGAGTGTGAATGATGGAACACAGATACAATTTTTTGCTTTGTTTTTACATTTGTCACATGTACAGATCATTTTAGGGTTTTTTAGGAAAAAATCTCGAGCTTTGGTTTTGTTCCTTCTCATGCTTGTAAATCAACGAGAATGGAGCCGAGTATACTTTTGTCGTCTTTTTCATACTCATGATGGTAACACGAAAAATGACACCCATGGAGTGTCCTTTAAGCTCTTTTCACGCTCCGTAAAAATGAAAATATTTTCGAGTGACCTTGTTCTTTTCACGCTCGTAAAAGTATTTGAAGAAAATGTATGATGGGTGGTAGGTTATCACTTTTTCAGTCTCATCAAACTAATTTACGAACAAGGAACTGAGAGAGTTCTCTTTCATTTTTTTTTAGACTCTCTAAACATGAAAACCCCTCGAGTTTTCTCTCTTTGGACTCGTTAAACAAACATTGAAAGACCTATATGGAACTGAACCAGTCCTTATGAGGGTTCATTAAACATACTCTGAAGGACTCATCCGAAGGATGAGCTTACATCAACAAACATATGTTATCCTCCTCAAGCTTGCGTAAAAATAAAGAGGTACTCACCAAAAATGGTGGGGGAAAATTTGGGAAAGAAATGTGTCTATGTATTTGTGTTAGTGGTAGTAATAGTCGCTCTTGAACATGACACCCCCTTCATCATCGTATCTGGGTTGGGAAATCCATTTGTCTCTCGTTTGGCCTTCCACGAGTTCATATTTTGGGTCGTCCTTGAGTCAATACTGCCAATACCATTGTCATGTCATTCATATGTTCAAGAGAAGTCCAACCCTCAACAATCCCTCTATCGAGATGACCATCTGCAATTATCAATTCTTACCATGTCGGCCTTCCCTGTGTTAGTTTCAAATCATTTTCACACTTTGATCTACCTCAAATATTTTATTTTTTTCGTGTCATTGATAGGGGATACACCAAGGCCCTCTTGTGATGAGTCTTTTCTTGTAGACTTCAACTAATTATCTAGGAACAAGACTTATAAATTAATTAGTACCTTAGAGCCTGCATACCTCAATAGCAGGTTTCTTCGCTTTCGACAGTGGGTTCAAATCATTGACCCCTAATTGAGAGATTCCATTGAGTGTTCGACTTCAACTCATTTATTTACATTATTTGGATTGTACTAAGGTACCTTGGGAGTCATTGACATCAATGGTGATTTCCCTCGCACTTGTTAACGATTTTCATCAATGACTAGTAATCAAGTGGTTTCTATCATGTTCGAATTCGACACCTATAATCACATGGCTAGATTCGCACTTACAGACAATGGAATTTAAGAACTTGGATCTTATCATTCTGGTCCAGGTTGTGATGAAGTATTTATGATTTTTATTGACACATAGATCCACTTTTTATGTGTCGTGGCTATGTCTGAATTTGAGTTTTCTAGAGCATAGATCCATAGTGTATTCTTGGTAGCTATGTAGAGTCTTGATGACATGGATCCATAGTGTATGATTGGTGGCCATGACTGGAATTTATGATTTAAATCACTTGTAGTATGAGCATGGGAATGCCTACCTCATAAATGGTATGATATTATGTAGATGCTTGGTTGTTTGCAAGTTCTCTATTGGTGCACTCATTGATTTCGACACACACACATTCTATAAAGTATTTCAGTTGTCATGAGTTACAGCCTCATACTTTGGGGGGAATTTTGTTACACATTATTTTGGTCACCCAAGTGATCATTTTACAACATGTGTTCATGTTCCCAAAAGAACCTTTCTTCATGAGAAGAGTGACTGGCTTCCTCTTCTACAAAACCCTATTAAAGAAGATAGCCGCAGGCTGCACTATATGCAGGGTGCAGCGATGCCTGATCATCGCCTTCTACCCTGAAACTGGTTTGCGACGTTTCCACAGGCTATCCTATAGCCAAGGTGTGACGATGCTAAAAGACTAAGAAAAGGTCGAGGTTCACGAAAGTTATAGGAGGGAATCTTCTAGAATATGAGGTTGCATCCATATGGTTGGGATCCTACTCGCTTCTCTGATTTGGTGGGATCATCCTAATATCTTCAACCATCTCTCTTTCTCCTATATAAGGATGGATTTCTCATGGAAAAGGTTAAGCAAGGAATTAAAGGTTAATGAAGGAATAGGCTAAGAATTGTGTGAGGAATTCTACTTCAGTTGATGATTGAAGGATTCATTTCAGTCCATCAAGTTGGTGTGGATCTTCTTCATGCAAGTTTGGAGCAAGTGTGTGTTTTGGATAAAAGGGCCATCGAAAGGAAACCTTGCAACATCAAGGTTGTTTGGTTGTATCTTCCACTTTTACTTAATATAATACAGTGGCATGTTTCTTTCCCATAAAATCATTCTCATTTTATCATATGATTCCTTGATCACATGCGTAAGTTTTCATTGAATATACTATTGTTTCTTTCACTTCAGTTGGTTTGTGTTCCCTTGTAGGTCCAATATCACAAGAGCACTAGAGTGGAATGACAAGGGAACACAAACCAAACGAAGTGAAAGAAACAATAGTATATTCAAAGATACCTTTGCTGATGACAAAGGGGGAGAGATTTATCAGATGCAGAGGATAGAGGCATGGTTCCAGGGGGAGCATGAGTGATATGATTTTAGTATTGCATCAGAGTGTTTCCATCAATTTCAAAGGGGGAGATTGTTGATTAAGGTTGGTTGTCATTGATGTCAACCCTTGAAGAAAACCCCGTAGCACAAAGGTTGGGTAATGAATCCCAAGATTGTTTGATATAAGGATGACTCGTTATTGTCTTGTCATGGTTGATAATAGGTAGAAATGGATGAACTCCAAAGTGGTCCCCTTATGGTGAAAGCCCTCACGGGAAGATGCTTTGCGGATTGAGTTATCCTAAAAGTATGGTTAGAGAACCCATTCTTATTTGTGGAATAATGAGATGAACACCAACGAATTTTTTAGTGAAACTATCTTAGATGGATAGTGATTGTCATGCCATTTCCGGTGGTATGTGGAACGTCACATAAATCCTCACGGTTAGAGAGTTATGGCCATGAGAAGTTGGAGAACCCAGGTTTGGGTAATGGACCCAAGTTTGTTTGATGGATAACAATATGAGTTTTTATATATTTTTAGGTAATACTATTCTATACGGATAGTACATTCCATTCCATTTCTGGTGGTATGTGGAACGTCACATAACTCCTCATGGTTTGAGAGTTATGGCCTTACGAAGTTGGAGAACCTTCATATGTCATCTAGAAGCCCCAAAAGGTCAAAGTAGTCAAAGTGGTTTAAGACATTTTAAAAGGTAAATAATAAATTGAAGTGATGAGTGTATTATAATTCAAAGTGAATACAAAATAAATTATTTCAATAATAAATTTAATGGAGAAATTAGAAGTGGGTTAACTCTAAAATAAGGAAAGTGGGCAAAGTGGCCTAGAAGATGTTTTTAAGAAAGCTACTTTGAGAGTATAAATAAGAGGCAAGGATCTCTCATTTAAGACACACTTGAGCATATTGAATACCTATAGGTGTCTGAGGTAACGAAAGGATATCTAAGACAAATTTCTGAGGGAAGGTGAAGAAAAGAAGGCCAACATTCAAAGAAGGATAAATTCTTTTGATGATGCTTTCTAAGGTTAATTGTATAGGTTTGGTGCATGGTTGATGCACTTGTTCATGGTACAGATTGAGGTATAGGTTGGTGCATGGTTGATGCACTTGTTTATGGTACAGGTTGATTATAGGTTGGTTGGTACAGGTTGGTGCATGGTTGATGCACTTGTTTATGGTACATGTTGATTACAGGTTGATTATAGGTTGAGGTACAAGTTGATGCATGGTTGATACATGGTTCAGGTTGTTTGGTACAAGTTGATTGGTATAGGTTTACAACAGTATATCTCACAGTGATAGTGTGACAGTGGTTCCATCATTCTACTTATATGCCAGGGTGGTTGGACAGGGAAAGGACAGGTGGTTGTAGCCACCTTCCGGTTGTAGTCGAAGAACATAGGGGGTTGTAGAATCCTTCTGGTTGTAGCCATAGAAATGGGGAGTTGGAGCTTCCCTCAGGTTGTAGCCTGAGAAACTAGGGGGTTGGAGCCTCCTTCTAGTTGTAGCTGGAAAATAAAGGAAGTTGGTGCTTCAAACGAATGTAATTCTTCAAGACATATAAGAAAAATCATTATGTAGTTTTCTCCTGCTTTGGGTTTCCACGTAAAAAAATTGGTGTACTATGTATGTGTATGATTGTTCATTTGTTCATTGCTTATTTACTCTGCAGTTATTGGATGATAATGATACATTGAGATAACACTTGGATTATATGGTTAAAAAGGATTAAATTGATCTATTGTTGATTCATCCCCTCTTAGTAATCCAACAATTGGTTTCAGAGCGAGGTCCCTTCAAAAAATAGTTTAACCATTGGAAGGAGATCATGGATTATTCCGAGAATGAAGTACCAATGTTTAATGGTCATAATGGTTTTAAGTATGAGATGTGGAGCAGAAGGACGAAAGTATTTTTACAGGCACAGGGACATGATATTTGGCTATCAATTGTTACAGGATATGATAGTTCAAAAAGGGAAAAGATTGCAACCAAGAAGGAATTGAAGAAGAATAACAAAATATCAATGGATTTCATCCAGGAAGGATTACCTAAATCGGTAAGAGAAAAGGTTGGTAAATGTTCATCAACCAAAGAAATTTGGGATAAGTTACGTGACAGATATTCTTCACCCATCGCAAATTCAAAAAATGCCAAATATGCAGATACAGAACAAGAGGAAATATGCTCATCATGTCCGACAAATTCAGAAGAGGAAGAGTATGATGAAGCATAAGTTGATTACAGAGAAAAATTAATCAGTGCAATTAAATATCTAAGGAAATAAAGAGAAGAAAACAAGTCATCCAAGAAAGAATTGATGAAGAAAAATGAAAGTGTTCAAGGTTCCGAAAAAGATCAGCAGGTCATCAATAATTTAAGAGCTCAACTAGAAGAGGCCAGAAGAATTGAATAAACTCTAGAATATCAAATTAAATGTTTAGAATCCAACATAGCAGCACAAAAGGAAGAAGCATAAAAGAGAGAAAATATATTGATGGATCATCTCAAGGAAATAACCAATGACTTAAACCAACTTGAGGAAGAGTTTGGTCAAGAAGAAAGAAGACTGGAAGAAGAAATAATTACATTGAAAATCCAACTTGAAGAAGCAAAGAGAACAGAAGAGGTCATGAAGTCTCAAATAATGAAGAAAGAAGAAGAGGTTGAGAATATTGAAGAAGAAGTTGTCACACTAAGAGTCAAAATCGTCAAGCTCAACAAGAACATTGAAGAGACAGAAACATCCACATCAGTTGTAGAGAATGAAGAGAAGCACTCTACGTTGCTAGAAAAGAAGAATGAAGAAAATAGAAAGAGTTATGCAGAAGTACTCAAAGGAAGGAATCATGGTCAACTAGAATCTAAGAAAACTATTGAAGATACATCTTCAAGAATACCATCCATGTTCAAGCCACAAAGAATCTTCAATCATGACCATGATCAGTCAAAGAAAAAATTCAAAAGGACTACGCCACAAGGAAGATCATTCACTCCCAGGTATGAAAATTTATTATATGGTCATTGTTTTTATTGTACTAACTTTGGACATAAGGTTGCAGATTGCACAGATTATAAAAGAAATGTTCAAGCAGACCGTGCCTATGTGGTCGCATGTAACATTGAGTGTTACAAATGTCATAACTATGGTCACATAGCCAGTGATTGTAGAAGCATGATCAATACTTCCATGAAAGATAATAATGATATCAAATATAAGAAAGTATGGATAAGAAAATAGGAAGAACAGGTGAACAAAGACCAAGTACTAAAGATCGCAATATTGGCAATAAAACGAGATGAAGAAAATTCTACAGAGAAAATGAAAGATGTCAAATACATAAAGGTTTGGAAAATAACTGAAAGAAAGGAAGGACAAGTAAATAAGGAACAGGTTCAAGAGATTGTATTTTCAAGAATTATAGTGAAAGATGAATCCAAAGATAGAAAGAAAGAAGTCAGAGCTCAGAGAGATAATGAATCTACCAATGAAGATGATGATGAATACACATCAGAGCAGGAATTGTTCTGAGCCATCCGGCTTAGAGACTCCCAAGTAATATGAATATTAGAGAGGGGGAGTCTATGCGATAGCTGTGATAGGCTAAAGAACCATCCTTCGAGAAACTTATAGAGTTTGAGAAGACAGATTCAGAGCAATCAGTTAGCAAAAGTACAGTTTGATAGATTAATAAAGACTTCATGATAGTATAGTGATAAATGGGTCAACATTATGGACAATTGCGCAAGTAGAGTCTCTGACAGTATGGACAGAAATGGATTCGTAAGAATACTTAGCAGGTTTGGATAGATATATGATAGTGGAGGACAAAATGGATTCATAGATTGGTTCAGAGAGTGGTTCAAAGAAAAATGAACATTATCATAATGGATGATAATTACATAGAAAATGGTTCAAACAATGCTAATGGATTCCAAATTGACATATTTTTTTGGACACATGCAATGCATACATCAGTTCACATTTAAAATAGAGTAATGCTCAGAAACAACAATGATAAAACTCCCTATGAAATATGGAAAGGAAGCATAGACAACAACCTCTACATCAAGGTAACTCAAGCTAATATTTTATTAATTGAAATTTATGTTGATGATATTGTTTTGGAAGTACTGATGACAGGTTAAGCCAAAAATTTGCAAAGGATGTGCAAAATGAATTTGAAATGTCATTACTTGGAGGACTATCCTTGTTTTTGGGTCTTCATATATGTCAAAGAAACCAAGGAATTTTTATTTCTCAAACTAAGTATATCAGAGAAATTCTAAAGAGGTTCAGAATGGAATATTGCAAACCAATTACCACTCCTATGCAAACCAGTTGCAAGTTGAGAAAATATGATGATTCAAATTCTACAAACCAGAGGCAATACAGGTCAATAATTGGTAGCTTACTATATGTGACAACATCCAGACCAGATGTAATGCAGGTAGTTAGATAGGTGGCACAATTTCAAGCAGCACCAAAGGAATCACATGTATTAGAAGTGAAGAGGATTTTTAGATATCTCAAAGGAACATAAGATTTTGGATTATGGTATCCAAAAGGAAAGGATCTATCACTTATTGACTACATAGATGTAAATTGGGCAGGTTTTATTGATGACCGACGAAGCACCAGTGGAGAAACATTCTACTTGGGTAAGTGTTTAGTATCATGGATAAGCAAGAAACAATCATCAGTATCTTTATCTACAACCGAGGCAGAGTATATTGCAGCAACATCATGTTGTACACAAGTTCTTTGGATGAAACAAACTCTGACAGATATACATGTTGAGTATGATGAGCCCATTCCAATCTATTGTGATAATACAAGAACCATCAGTATCTCAAAGAACCCCGTAATGCACTCCAAGACGAAGCAAATTCCAATTAAGTATCACTTTCTACAGGAGGAGGTTGCAGAAAATAACATCAGAGTTGAGTATGTGGGCATAAAAGAACAAGTGGCAACCATCTTTACAAAACCACTTCCACGGGAAGTCTTTGAATATCTTCACCAGAGACTAGGAGTAATTTCTACTCCAAAATGAATACTTTTGAGTGCTTATCTTATATGTATTAGATGTACATGAGGAAGCACCACAAATAGGACAAAGGGGGAGAGATTTATCAGATGCAAAAGGTAAATTCTTGGAGAGAGAGCATAGAGGCATGTTTCCAAGGGGAGTGATTGTCACAAGGGAAGAATGAGTGATATGACTTCAGAGTGATACCCTTTATCAAATATGGAGATATTATCCATATGAAGGGAAAGAGAGTAATCAGAGGATTATAAACACAAAGAAAAATCAAAGGCACGTATATAGGGGGAGAAGCCCCAAAGGGAGATACCCTTTTCCATTTATGTCAAAGGGGGAGAGATAGAAACATTGATAAAGAGTATAAGCATGAATGTTATCATGACTAAGTGTTGCCATCAATGTTGGTGTTGCCATCAATGCCAAAGGGGGAGATTGTTAGACAGTTGGCTTAGGTTGATGGATAGTTGGTATGGATTGTTGGTTGTCATTGATGTCAACTATTGGAGAGTGATATTGTAGATTGATGTCAACCCTT
>ML784900.1:503030-581994 GCA_009831015.1 Picea engelmannii | reverse complement strand
TCAACCCTTGGAGAAAGTACGGTAGTGAATTCCAGTAGCACAAAGGTTTGGGTAATGGACCCAAGTTTGTTTGATGTAAAGATGACTCATTATTGTCTTGTCATGGTTGATAATAAGTACAAATGGATGAACTCCAAAGTGGTTCCATTATGGTGAAATCCCTCATGGGAAGACACTTTGTGGATTGAGTTATCCTAGAAGTATGGTTAGAGAACCCATGCTTATTTGTGGAATAATGAGATGAAGGTCAGTGAATTTTTCAATGAAACTATCCTATATGTATACTTCTTTTCATTTCATTTCCGGTGGTATGTGGAACATCACATAACTCCTCACGGTTAGAGAGTTATGGTCATGAGAAGTTGGAGAACCCAGGTTTGAGTAATGGATCCAAGTTTGTTTGATGGATAACAATATGAGTTTTGATATATTTTCAGGTAATACTATTCTATATGGATAGTGCATGTCATTCCATTTCTGGTGGTATGTGGAACGTCATATAACTCCTCACAGTTTGAGAGTTACAACCTTACAAAGTTGGAGGACCCTTATATGTCATCTAGAAGCCCCAAAAGGTCAAAGTAGTCAAAGTGGTTTAAGAGATTTTAAAAGGTAAATAATAAATTGAAGTGATGAGTGTATTATAATTCAAAGTGAATACAAAATAAATTATTTCAATAATAAATTTAATGGAGAAATTAGAAGTGGGTTAACCCTAAATTAAGGAAAGTGGGCAAAGTGACCTGGAAGATGTTTTTAAGGAAGTTACTTGGAGAGTATAAATAAGAGGAATGGCTCTCTCATTTAAGACACACTTGAGCATATTGAATACCTATAGGTTTATGAGGTAACCGAAGGATATCTAAGCCAAATTTCTGAGGGAAGGTGAAGAAAAGAAGGCCAGAATTCAAGGAAGGATAAATTCTTTTGATGATGCTTTCTAAGGTTATTTGTATAGGTTTGGTGCATGGTTGATGCACTTGTTCATGGTACAGGTTGAGGTACAGGTCGGTGCATGGTTGATCCACTTGTTTATGGTACAGGTTGATTACATTTTGGTGCATGGTTGATGCACTTGTTTATGGTACAGGTTGATTACAGGTTGAGGTACAGGTTAATTATAGGTCGAGGTACAGGTTGATGCATGGTTCAGGTTATTGGTATAGGTTGTTTGGTACAGGTTGATTGGTACAAGTTTATAGTAGTATATCTCATAGTGATAGTGTGATAGTGGTTCCATCATTCTACTTATACGTCAGGGTGGTTGGACGAGGCAAGGACAGGTGGTTGTAGCCACCTTCCGATTGTAGCCAGAGAACATAGGGGGTTGTATCCTCCTTCTGGTTGTAGCCAGAGAATTGGGGAGTTGGAGATTCCCTCAGGTTGTAGTCTGAGAAACTAGGGGTTTGGAGCCTCCTTCCAGTTGCAGCTGGAAAACAAAGGAAGTTGGTGCTTCCAATGAATGTAATTCTTCAAGACATATAAGAAAAATCATTTTGTGGTTTTCTCCCGCTTTGGGTTTCCATGTAAAAAAAATGGTGTACTGTGTATGGGTATGATTGTTCATTTTTTCATTGCTTATTTACTCTGTATTTATTGGATGATAATGCTACATTGATATAACACTTGGATTATATGGTTAAAGAGGATTAAATTGCTCTATTACTGATTCACCCCCCCTCTCAGTAATCCAACAGTGTTGATGTTCCCAAAAGAACCATTCTTCATGAGAAGAGTGATTGGATTCCTCTTCTACAAAACCCTATTAAAGAAGATAGTCATAGGCTGCACTATATGTAGGCTGCGGTGATGCTTGATCGTCGCTTTCTGCCCTGAAACTCGTTTGCGACGTTTCCGCAGGCTGTCCTATAGCCAGGGTGCGGTGATGCTGAAAGACTGAGAAAAGGTCAAGGTTCACGAAAGTTATAGAAGGGAATCTTCTAGAATATGAGGTGGAATCCCTAAGGTTGGGATCCTACTCGCTTCTCTGATTTGGTGGGATCGTCCTAATCTCTTCAACCATATCTCTTTCTCCTATATAAGGATGGATTTCTCATGGAAAAGGTTAAGTAAGGAATTAAAGGTTAATGAAGGAACATGCTAAGAATTGTGTGAGGAATTCTACTTCAATTGATGCTTGAAGGCTTCAATTCAGTCCATCAAGTTAGTGTGGATATTCTTCATGTAATTTTGGAGCAAGTGTGTGTGTTGGAGCAAAGGGCCATCGAAAGGGAACCTTGCAACATCAAGTTTGTTTGGTTGTATCTTCCACTTTTACTTAATATAATACAATGGCATGTTTCTTTCCCATAAAATCATTCTCATTTTATCATATGATTCCTTGATCACATGCGTAAGTTTTCATTGAATATACTATTCTTGTTTTCACTTCGGTTGGTTTGTGTTCCCTTGTAGATCCAATATCACAAGAGCACTGGAGTGGAATGACAAGGGAACACACACCAACCGAAGTGAAAGAAACAATAGTATATTCAATGAAAACTTACGCATGTGATCAAGGAATCATACAATAAAATGAGAATTATTTTATGGGAAAGAAACATGTCATTATATTATATTAAGTAAAAGTGGAAGATACAACCAAACAACCTTGATGTTGCAAGGTTCCCTTTCGATGGCCCTTTGCTCCAACACCCACACTTGCTCCAAACTTGCATGAAGAAGATCCACACTAACTTGATGGAGTGAAATGAAGCCTTCAAGTATCAACTGAAGTAGAATTCCTCACAAAATTCTTAGCCTATTCCTTCATTAACCTTTAATTCCTTGTGTAACCTTTTCCATGAGAAATCCATCCTTATATATGAGAAAGAGAGATGGTTGAAGAGATTAGGATGATCCCACCAAATCAGAGAAGCGAGTAGGATCCCAACCATATGGATGCCACCTCATATTCTAGAAGATCCCCTTCTAGAACTTTCGTGAACCTCGACCTTTTCTTAGTCTTTCAACATCGTCGCACCCTGGCTATAGGACAACCTGCGAAAATGTCGCAAACCATTTTTAGGGCAGAATGCGGTGATCGGACATCGTCACACCCTGCATATAGTGCATCCTACGACTATCTTGTTTAATAGGGTTTTGTGGAAGAAGAAGCCCGTCACTTTTCTCATGAAGAAAGGTTCTTTTGGGAACATGAACACATGTTGTAAAAGGATCACTGGGGTGACCAAAATATTGTGCAACACTTGTGTAGACCATCGTGGTACTTCAAAATCGGGTGCCGCTCAGAGTTGCTGATACCCATCTTTTAGCGCAAGGTATGAAAAATGTTAGTGTACTCTAACATTGTCTAGTCTCTTTTCTGACATAGCGTCGTCCATCTCATGTACTGGTCATTATAGTTTTTGATAGGGTGTAACTCCTCCTTGAAGGCATCTACAAAGGTTGCCCAAGTGGGTTCTATCCCTAATGGCGTAGATTCATCTACAATGTACCTCTCCTGGTAACCTTCCCACCAAGCTCTAACATGGGGAAGGGATTTAAGGAGTGCAAAGGTGATCTTTTTGCTCTCATAAATATTTTGGATAGAGTAATAACCTTCTAGAAGATTGAACCATTTTTCTAGAGCATCTGCATCTATCTGGCCTTCAAATAAGGGGGTATCAAAATTGACTTGTACCTTGAAGGGTGTCACACCTCCGAAATGGTTGCTTGTTGAATATGCCTTGGATTCCATCGACAATAATCAAAGGAACTAAGTGAAGTTGTCCATCATTTTGTTCCTCTGTCACACGAGGAATTCCTCAAGTTACATCTTGAAGGGATCTCCTGCTCCATCATCTCTCTTTTCTTCTGTCATGGTAGGTTGCTTGGGTTGGTGAGAGCAATTATCCTCAAGCGAAATTAGATCGAGACCCAACTCTCTATACCTTGACCTCGTCAGGAACATGCTTTGAGAAAATATAAGAAGCATACTCCTCTGATACCATTGATATGGATTATGCTGAGAACAAAATGAGATACAAATACAAATATAGCAAAGAACACATAAATACAATGAAACCCAACTTCTATATATGAATAAAATGGAAAAACATTGTAGAACACAAACTAGCTAGAACAATGGTAGCTTGTCTCTGAAGAGAAAGATAGTTTGTTTATGCTTCATTCACAACAAGATTTACATCACACTCCATTGCATGCTTAAAGGACCTCCTTCACCTCGATTATATATGAGAGTGAGAGGAGAATACTTCCCATGATGCATGTCGTAGAAATTGGTCTAAGTTTACAAAATTCCATAAGGATGTAAAACACTAGGACTTCCCGAGAGGTCACCCATCCTAGTACTACTCTAACCCAAGCACACTTAACTTTGGAGTTATAATGGGATCTGATGCATTAACGTTATAGGAATTATATTACATTATAAAAGGATATGGTATTACATTACATTCCCCATCAAAAGGGTGAATATCATGGTTTATCAAAACCACATGCTTGGAAAAGTTGATTCATTGTAGAAGGTGGATCGCCACTGAGATCCACCTAGATCAATGGTTAACCTAGCTCCCTTGGTTATGGAAAAAGATCATAAAACTATCTAACATAGTGTGTTGGAAATTCTGCTAGATGAAACAGAGTGTTTCTACAAGAAATGCATAAATTCATGTTCAACATATAATGCAAGTAAAATGAACTAAACAATATGGAAAATAAAGGAAATGAAAAAAAGTAATGATACTACAGGAAAATGAAATCTTGATACATGAAATGCACAAATTGATGTGTAACATATAATGTGAGTGAAAAAACTCAACAAGACTAAAAGTAAAGGAAAATAAATAACAATTATAAATGCCCCTCGATCATCCTTGAGTGGGCCCTACTCAAGGCTTCTTCAGGGAACCTAAAAAGATACTATGCACAAGAAATTTGAAAGTACCAAACCCTCATTAACATACTAGATCAATAAACAAATACACCTCAAGGAAGTTGGAGTTCTCTTGGAGCATCATTTTCTTTACAAGAATGACTAACTCGTTAGGGATAGCCCCTAGCTCTACTTATACGAAGAGTTTTACATTAATCAACCCTTGAATCACTCATTGATTGAAGGGCTTATGTCTCCAGGATCCCTATAACCAGGGTTGTTAGCTCTAGGGATCAAATCCCTTGACAAATTGCATGTCTTGAGTCAACAGTTTGAATGGATCATGTTGGATGTGGTGTCTTCAAGGCTTGGTGGCCTTTGGAGGTGGATGAGGGAAAACAATCTCTTGTTTTCCTCATGACATGTTGGAATAGAATACCTCTATTGATTCGACCTGCTTGGATCATGGGTTATCTTAGCATGTATATATCTATAAAAACCATGAAAACCATAGCTAAAATAAAATACAACACACACTTTATCATTCAACACATTACATTCATCAATTAATTACATAAAACTATAGACTTATAATAATCATGGTTAAAGAGAGGTTTATGAGGTACAAATGGGGTCAAAATGTCTCAAAAGTGGGTCTCATGGTCCATAATGGAGAGGCCCATCATAACCCCCCAGTTTAGAGTTGTGCACATTCTTGTGTAAAAAAATGGTGAATGTGTTGTTGCAACATATCCTCTTCCTGAACTATTATTTTATTCCCTACACAACTACCTTAAATCCCATGCTACATATTTGGTGATGGCACCCTGACCCTAGTATCCAATATTCTTCTCAATTTCCTTCCATTCCTCCCATTATTTTTCCTCATTTAGTGCTAGTGGTGGTGAAGGTTCTCAACCCAACCCATTTCAACTTAAGCTTTCTCAGGGATTCCTTGTGTAAGTGATCCCTAAACAAGGTTTTGAGAACTCAACACACCCTTAAAATTCTTGAAAATTATAGGGTACCACTTTTAATTTGATTTTTTAACTTTTGTTTTTCCTTTATCGGTTTCTTTTGATCTTTGTTTTGGATTGGATTTCTTTGATTTTCTTGAGTTTTGTTTTCTTTGATCATTGTTTTAACAGTAACTCAAGCCCGTATTAAACCCCAAAGAGTATAATCATGTTTGAGATTGATTGACCAAGTGACAAGAGGTAGAATGTATAATTACACAAAATGTATCTCTCTTTAGATCGAGCCGATGAAGGCATCGGATTGGCGGGAATACGAATTTGAAATAAAGTGTATAAATGTTCTAAATAGACTGACCCGACGATGGTCAGTAATAACAATCAATTAAACCATCAATGTTGGTCTTCAAACCATGGAAATGCATGCACAATCGTGTTATCATGTGCCGCCTGATGCCACCATTGTGTGTAGGTGAAAAAACATGATATGCAAGGGTAGAAAATAAATATAAGATATGAGCCTTCGTACCTTTGAAACACACCCACCATCTGATCCAAGCCATCGATAAATCTAAGCCATCCATCGGTTAATAAGGAAATGGGTCTTTCATGAGTTATTCCACATGCCACATAGGATGCCACATGTCATCTGTACAAATGCCACATCACCATTAGTACACCTTCCATGTTATAATCCACATTCACTTCTATCCATGTCACACGCCATGTAACACTGCCACATCATCATATGTACCATGACATGTCAATGCCACATCATTCCTTGAGGTGGGTGTTCATTGATAGTTGGGGGTTCGCAATGTTCATTTGAAATGTCTCCTCATTTATGAGTCGACACTAATGGGCTCAACTAACTCTTCCATTTAGCGCACCCTCACCCACATCTGATGATCGATGTTTTTTTTTTTACCTAAGATAATATTGTTCATTCGATCAAATGATCGACTACATTTGAACCATCGATTCTATGAATTTATAGCTTGTTCCCTCATCGCGACCGAGTTAGGACCATTGACACATCACCTTACCCATCTACCAATGAAATGTCAACATGTCTTTCCTTACTTGCCACATTATTCGTCCACGCCACTTTCACTTGCATCCGATGCTCGATGGTTTATCGAACGTAAAATGATATCGATTGTCCGATCAAAAGGATGGGATAAATTTGATTCCTTGGATCATCGGTCCTATAAAACACCTTTCCCAATAATTACAGTGGGCCTGTTGATGTGTCAACAAACTAGCTCCCAAATCCAATGTCGACACGTTCCATTTGTATGCCACATGGATCTTCCATGTCACCCACACATGCACTCAATTGACATCACCTATGTACATTTGTGGGAAACTATAACCAGATCGACATTGGTTTGAGTCGTGCATGGAGTTTTATGACCTCCTAAACCTAAATAATTCACAACATGCCAAGCTAAATGATTTGAAAAATCATTGATAGTCACCTCCACACATCGAATCATCCATTAAAGGTCGACGAGAGGTATGTCCACTGTGTTAAAGCACTACAACTCTACAAGATCTCTCCCTGTAGCCTAAGATTTGGTTTATTAAGTTGCATTCTCCCCCAAAATTGTTTCATTTTTCACTTAGCTGTGTTGGTTTATAGATCGAGCGCATCTTCATGTTCGCTCTTATTCTAATGATTGAAGGTTGCAACACTTGTTTTAACTTTGTTCTAAGAAGGTTAGCTAGCTAGTGATCATATACTAATCACTTGTTTTCAGGTAAGTTCTATTTCAACAAATTTTAGCATCAATTGGTGACAAGTATGTCTGTGTTATGCAGAATCAAGTTTTAAAAGTGTTAATGTGATGTTTTCTTACCATGAATTGTTTTTTGCAGACATGATGCCTCTTAGAAGAGCTCCTACACAAATAATGCCTAAGAAGCAAAGGACATAGTATGGGGATGCTGAGGTCGACTCTAGTTATGTGCCTCCGGAAGTGGAAGAAATCATGGTGTTCAAGAGCACATAACCCCTCATCAGGATACCCCTAAAGAATATTTCAATGCTTTCACCATTATTTGGGACATAGAGCCATGCACATGAGGTAGGTTTGCTACGCAGGTGCCAATTCCCTCCTAGATTGATCTATTTAAAAAGTTTAATAATGAAGATTACCCTGAATCAACCCTGCATAACAACCTGGAGCTTAGAGAAGTGGATTATGCGGTCTTCCGAAAAATTAAGAGATCCATGTTACAGTTTGTAGCTTCAAGAGCACCAGTGATGCCTTGCATAGATCTGATGGAGTGGGTTATTATCCATATTGAAGCCAAAAAAATGTAGAATTGTAAACAAAAAGTGGGAATGTATAGGATCTTTTCTTCCACATGATATAAATACCTATTACAAGTTCTTAGAGCTCGATGAATCCCTCACCAAAGAATTTGTGATTACATTTTATGGAAGGTATGACACTAGCAGGATATTGGGTAGATGGTGGGAAAAAGATAAGAAATTCGTAAATTGGTCCACTGGGAGGTATGCCATCACTGGTTTAATGGACCCCTATTTGTATGCCATGATCCTGTTGTACAGAATATATGGGGAAAGCGATTGTTCTCAATTCTCTAAAGTCCAATTGTCATTGACCTACCATGTAGTGATGTGGGGAAGAAAGTTCAATTGGGGAGGTATTCTCTCCAAACAACTTAGCCCAAGGATCACTCAAGCACAATCACCAAAGCCTAGTGATCCTCTTATTTTTCACATGGTGTCCTTTCTCCTGGATGTGTTGTGTGCCCAGAATACATTGAAGAAAGAACTGCTAGAAGAGAATGAGTACAAATGCCTAAAAGTGTCAGAAGAATTAGTGATGAAAGAAATTTCCCTTCAAGAGGATTCCCTATTGATTGGGGTGATATACAAGGAAGTGCTTCAGTGGGCTGAGAAGGGTGCCAATGCGTTAGAAAGAGTCGAGTTCATCCGAGAAGTGCAAAAGGACAAAGGGGAAGATGAACAAAATATAGAGATATTGTCGGATGAGCGGTTAGCTCAAATGCATTCAGCAACCAAGCACTGGGCAAGGATTGTGAGCCGAGAGATAGAGTGGAAGAAGAATGGAAGTATTTCCATCGAGTGTGAAAGAAAATGAACCAATTGATGGCTGATCTTTGATTACCAACTTTCGACTCTCCCATAGAATTTCCACCGATAGATAAAGTTTTGGATGGCTTGCAATGAGTGACCGATGAATATAAGAATGATATCAACAAAATAATTGTTTTCGAACTAGGACATGTTCAAAGGTATTTCGTCGATCAATTCAAGATCATCGATTAGTTGGAGCAGTTAATTAGAAGAATGCAAAAGTACACTTACCAATTATGGGATAGAAAGCAAGTGTTAAGTATGTTGATGGACCAACATCGATTACCTTTTGAGGATAGTGGATGAGCATGCAAGTCCAAAGACGCCCAAATCACCCGAGTCGTCATGACTCAAGCTATTGTTTATCAATTTCAAGTCACCGAGGTGGATATTTTTAGTTGGCTAAATTTGTATAAATAAGAGGGTACGCCCCATATTTAAGGACTTTGGCGAACACAATTTTTTTGTTTTATTGTATTGAAGAATGGTTTTCTACAGTTAATAGATAATCTCCTCTAAAGCGTGGAAGTTTATTGGAACCACTGTGTACTTTGTGATTAAAGTGTAGATTGTTCTACATTTTGTCTTCTTGTTATTGATGTCTAGTAATATGTTATTTTGACCAAGTTATATTGAAAATGTTGAATGTTACTCTCATCTATTTCACATTTTGTTTACATATGCATGTTGGTATATGTTTAAGAATTAGCTCAATAATAGGTAAATCTGGAATTATTTCCTGGTAACTGACAAGTCTTTAGCTGAAAATTTACATGCATGTGTAACAACTATTATTAAATATTTTTGAGCGAATTATTTCATGAAGGAATATATCAATATATCTATTATTTGTTATTATGTTTCTTTTGAGAAGTTAGCTTTAAGAGAAATTTCATTTTTTCACATTCTTTCCTTTTACTTGATTGGTTAACATGATTATTTCTTGTAAGTCATACATTATCACTGTTGTACCCCGCCCAAGCGGTTATCCCCTCGAGCAGTCTTTGACAATAATTATACTATAAACCTACATAAAACATTTTCCCAAAAAATAAGAAAAGAACAAAAGAGATAAAACCGACAAATATTAAAGCCCATCCAACGATTTTAGAACCATTAATCTAGAGGATCACACTATTCCAAATGGTGAAGAGTCTAAGTGGGAATCATCCTCGGGTCTAATCCCTATTTTTGAGTCAAATAAAATCCATCCCCCTCAACACAAGGCAACTTGTAGGTTGCTATGTGAGTGAGGCTATCTCTTCTAGAGACCATTTGGAAATGATTGGCATATCCCTTGGAAATCCTAGGCTACCTCTTCACCTAAAAGTCGTATAGTGTATCCAAAGTGGGCAATTTCCATCCTTTGTTTCTCCTATAGGATGGGATCTAGATTCACATTAGATGTAGGAATTTCATGGTTGGCCATGAGCTCTTCTAGCTTATAAATCTCGGTCTTGATCCACATAGGGTTGTTTATCTCTTCCTCTCTATATTTTTATAGCTCAATAGCCCTCAATTCTTTGTGATGGATCGAAGATGATAGATACCTTAGTTGGAATTCCCATACATATGGATTTGGATTCCATTTGTAGGGGTGGGGTGTTGATCTAAAAAATTGTCTTATGGTCTTTAAGTCAACCTCACGAGGATAAATCCCCCTGCGTTTTTAAAGAGGTGGTACTTCACAATTTCAAATAACATACAAGAACAAATAAAATTCCTGAGAGAGGACCATGATTTCTCTTGAAATAAATATTCACATGCAAAGAATTCATGAGAAGAAACCAAGTATCTTGTAAAAAGAAAATATTTACAATATGTTACAAGATTATAAACCAAAAGAGTATCCAGTAAAATAGGATGAAATTTCCATCAAAACATTCATCAAGATAGAACACAATATTCAACAAAAGGGAAAAGAAAGTATGGATCACATATAACATAGATATCTAAATGATCATTTCATTAAAACCAATAAGGATTTTGATAGACATGTGTTGGATTACTAAGAGGGGGGGTGAATTAGTAATAGAGAAATATAATCCTTTTTAACCAGATAATCCAAGTGTTATATCAATGTAGCATTATCATCCAATAACTGTAGAGTAAATAAGCAATGAACAAATGAACAATCATACACATACATAGTACACAAGTGTTTTACATGGAAACCCAAAGCGAGAGAAAACCACAGAATGATTTTTCTTATATGTCTTGAAGAATTACATTCATTGGAAGCACCAACTTCCTTTGTTTTCCAAGTGCAACTGGAAGGAGGCTCCAACCCCCTAGTTTTTCAGGATACAACCTGAGGGAAGATCCAACTCCCCAATTCTCTGGCTATAACCAGAAGGAGGCTACAACCCCCTAAGTTCTCTGGCTACAACCAGAAGGTGGCTACAACCACCTGTCCTTGCCCCATCCAACCGCTCTGATCTATAAGTAGAAAGATGGAACCATTGTCACACTATCGCTGTGAGATATACCATTGTACAATTGTATCAATCTGTACCACTGACCTACATCCAACTTGTACAACTGCCATGTAATCAATCTGTACCTAAACTGAACATGTATCAACAAAATACAGTAGGTACGCGACCTGTAGTGTTGCAGCACGTGTATGTATGCGCCCTATCTGTTATGTAGGTTTCATATGTACGCGATCAACTGTTATGAAGCCTACGTATGCCTTCTGAAAACTAATGTTTTCTTTCTCTTGAAAACTTCTGACCCTATGTAACTTTTCACATAGATCTGTAACCTGTCACTGTATCCAGACTATAATTGTACCCTTTACATGCATCCTCATACATAACCTTTACCCAAAGCATATATATCTCTCTCTAGTCATGTGAAATATAGGTGTGTGTAATCATGAACAATTATAATAACCCTCACATGATCTAGTCACCAAACCCTTTATGATATTCAACCTCTCAATACATCAACCACTTCACAATTACAAGCTCTCAACCATTTACCACAAAAAACCCTTAGCCATATGCCAAGAAATACAAGATGTGCCTCAACAAGAAGTATCAATGATAAATATACCAACACTGTATTTCTGTAGATATGACTTATGTAGAAGATCCCATGCAACCACTAGTCTCTATAGGGAGAATTCTCAAATATCGATAACCTTTTCTCATGCATACATCAAGATCCAACTATTCATAGAAAAATACATACCTTTTGAACCAATGAATAGATATGATGTATTTGAGCATTGTAGACCTTCCTGGGAGCTTGATCTCAGAATCTAGAACCTCTGCATCTTCAGCTCTTCAAGTTTCCATGGATTTACCAACATGTATGCACCCTAATACACTTCCATCCTACGTACGTATGCACCCTAATACACTTCCATCCTGCGTACATATGCACCCTAATACACTATTAGCCTGCATACTGTACACACCCTAATACATTGTCAGCCCGCGTACGCCTCATAAACTAGGGTTTTTTAGTATTCGCTGTAATTCTGAAACTTTCGTCGTCAACCCTTCATACTACCTTTGACTTTTGCAACTTCATATGTATCAATGAGTACTTGCAATAAGCCTTACACAACATAAGATATTCAATTTGTTCGAGTGTAATTAAATGAGAGAGATTTGCCTCTTATTTATACTTTCATGTAGCATTGCACTTTCCTTATTTTAGGGAGTTCTCCATTTACTTTATTATTTAAATAATTTCTTTTGCAAACACTTTGACTTCTAGGGGCTTCTATATAACTCATGAGGGTTATCCAACTTCATATGGCCATAACTCTCTAACCGTGATGAGTTATGTGAAGTTCCACATACCACCGAAGATGTAATGACAAGTACTATCCATCTAGGATAGTTTCACTAACAAATTCACTGACCTTCATCTCATTATTCCACAATTAAGCATGGGTTCTCTAACCACACTTCTAGGATAACTCAATCTACAAAGCATCTTTGCGTGAGGGATTTCACCATAAGGGGACCACTTTGGAGTTCATCCATTTGTACCTCTTATCAACCATGACAAGACAATAATGAGTCATCTTTACATCAAACAAACTTGGGTCCATTACCCAAAACTTTGTGCTACCAGAATTTCCTATCGGACTTTCTTCAAGGGTTGACATCAATGAAAACCAACCTTAATCAACAACATGCATTTGATATCTCATGCTTAAATTAAAAGTCTTGAGAAATCAATAATGTTATGTCCATTTCTCTAGGAACCTCAAAAAAAATAGTTTCCTTTAAATAAATAAACAATATTTTCTTGGGTTACAAATAACATAGATTGCATTTGTCCTTCAAAGAGGATTGGGATGGGGCTCCCGCAGACCATAAAATGAAAGACAGACCTGGAAGATAATAGAGAAACAATAAAGGGTCATCCTTCGGTTTCACAGGTTACTGGGAATAGAAAAGATGAAATGATGAATGGTTGAAGAAGAAATATGGCAAGGGAAATAATAAGGTTTTTACTTGACTTATGCGATGGAAATTATATTCAAATTCTTTACTTGCTTGTTGAGACATCTTTTGTAGATGGTTGCTTCTATGCCAGAGGTGGAATAACCATTGTAATTGTTTCATGTTGATCTCTATCGGTCATCTTAACCAAATATTTTCTTAACCATTCTTCTATGTACTCCCTTAGCGGAGAAACCATTATTTCGTGTTTGGTTTTTATCTCAAATAGTTCGTTCTCCATTTCTCATGAGTCAATACTTGGTGCAACTTGTCCTCGATATCATCATTCTTATTAATGTATTGGACAAGCCACCTTTCAACCTCATCTTCAAATAATTCAATTGAGTCAACAAACTCACTCACCCATGCAACCTTTAATACTTTAAGTTGTTCCAATAGTTTCTCTTTAGAAATAAGTATGGTATCCATTAATAAATTTGTGTCATTTAGTTCTTTTTTAATATCAACAAGTTTTAGAAATAGGTCACCCCTCTTGATTTTTATAGCATCTAATTCATACATCATTTCTCTTAAAATTTTAATCCTTTTCAACCAACAAGCGTTGATATGCTTCATTTGTATACTAGAGGGAAGGTTATGTTCTCTTATGTGGGTGTCACTTAAACTTGAAACTTTTGTCGCAAATGTTCCCACAACCTCATTGTAAAAACCTTCTTCATTCTCGGATTATTTTGGAGATATTCCCTAAAATGCATAATCCTTGTTGAACAACAGGTTGAACTCTGTGTTAGCTCCCATATTTCATTGATTAGGTATATTGTTTTTTGAATTCCATCTCCAATGTATTTTCTCATAGCCAATAGTAGACTAGAAGAACCTTTCAACTTATTGCTACTTTTTGGGATGTCCTCAAGGGTAAGTATTGGTTGAATTGCAGTTAATGTCTTAGGAAACAATGGTTTCAGAATTACAACCTTCTCTAATTCATTTATTTTTTCTTTTAGAATCAATTTTTATTTCTCAATATAAAAAATGGATTCTGTTAGTGCTTCCCTGATTGCCTCACGAAACTGTACAATTTTTTAGGGTGCAACCCCATGGAAATGGATTTATGATTTCCATTTTTCATACACTTTCTTATTTTTCATGTTAACCTTTTCTATTAACAATTTTTTGGAATTTTTATGGTAGGCCGCATGGAAAAGTGTGACAGATTCTTCTTCAAATATCTCTAGTTCTTAGGTAACTAGAACCTCAATCATTTCCCGAGTTTCCAACAACAATTGTTCTGACCATTTGATTTCTTCTAACACTTCATCTACATCCATAGCTTGGGGAATTTCTTCAATTTTAGGTATTTCTAGTCCCATTTTTTTATTCTCTCTCTTGCTTTTAGTAGAAGTATGCACAACATGGGATTTTTCCATATTTTTCTTCGTAGGGTCCTTGTCACTACCATCATCTGAATTTTCAGTGGGTGTTTTTCTTGTTTCCATATTGCTACTTCTAGGATTTTTTTTAGCAAGAGTATTTCTTTGTGAAACATTGGGTGAATTGGGGTTTTTGTTTGTTATTTCTCTACCATTTTATCTGTAACACTCATTAGTGCTAGATAACTCTTCGATATCATTCAGGGCTTCATCAACTAAGGTCTCAGGGAGATTTTTATTTTCTCCTCTTTCTTCCTTAAACTATTCAAACTTATAGAAATAAGAAGAGTATCCCACTAGGGATATGTGTGAAAAAAATAGGTCATTGGGGTCAAAACCCTCCATGCATTTATAATCCTTTAGGCCAAGTTGGTCAAATTGTCTTGCAAATTCATCCAAATGAGAAATATGCTTTACAACAATTCATCCAACTCTCCAGGGAAATGAAATGAACTACTTCTTTCTTTTTTCATTGAAGAAGTGTGCCCGATACTTGTACTATTTTCATACTTCGATAAAAAAAATTTCTATTAGATACATAAAAGGGGAGTAAGAAGGGTTTCACTTGGAAACCGAATAATATTAGAACACTAAAATCCTTTGTAGTCTCAAAAATTCCTTTTTTTTTGAGAAAGGAGGTAGCCTCAAGTGAGAGTCTCAATGTGTCAAGACCAAAGATTAATTTTTTGAAATAAAAAATAAAACTATTTTGGATCGGTTAGAAATTGCATTGAGCCTTGTGTCTTCATAAGGTTGGATACCAAACAAATATTAGTTCCACCTTGAAATCAACACTGCTTTTCCTTGACAACTCTTTGAAGATGCGACAGTAGGCTATGGAAAATACCAAATAAGAAATCATATAGAATTTTCAGGTTCTTTTCAAACCACCTAGTTGAAATGAAATAATCTGATCCCAATCAATCAAGGTGTCCTCATGCACAACAAAGTGAAGAACATAAACAACACTTTTTAGCACAAAGTTCATGGATTCCAGTCCAATAATAGAGGGAAAAAACCAGGATAATTCTTTGTAAGGGTATTTTAAATAACTTACTTCAATCAGAGTGGCATGGGTATCAACTCTTGGGTCGGCCAGATATTTCTCCAGAAGCTCTGCTCCTCCTCTATGTTCCTTAAGAAATTCATAGGCTTCCTCATTCTTGAACCACGTGGTGGGTTTTGGGAGTCGTAGAATTCTCGTGAAAACTAAAGGAGCCAAGGAGATAGGAAGATTTTCCTGAACTTGAATCATTCTTCTTTATGTATCAATTTTTTCTACACACCAGAGAACTAGCTCTTTGAAAACCGTCACCTCAAGTACACAACCGTCCAATGTTATGCATGAACTCCAAACTTGGTTTGTTTCCTTCTCGAAGGGAGGAAGGGCCTTGTACCTCTTGTAAGCTTGCAACCATTGGAACTTGTGGTCTTCATGTCCTAGAGTGTTAAGTGTATCTCCACAATACAAGTTGTTTCTTCTACTTGTCATAATTTTACACTGCTTTCAATTCTTATGAATAGGTGGCATTACTATCGATATAACCTTGTTACATGAAATATTAATCCTTTATTAAATTTACCATGTATCACCTTGATTATTACCCACCATAGATATTATTTCAAAGTTGTTGGTTTGCATGGTAAGATTTAGAACTTATTACAAAGTTTTGTGAAATATTTTCCACTTTAATAACGATATTAGATACACACAAGTGGCGACTGACATGGTGGAAGGGAAATAAATGTGATTGGGAAATGGTGATGTGATGTTGTGGAATATGGAAAATGGTTAAGTGAAAAAAGGGAAATGGAGAGTTGAATATGGTGAATGCGATATTGTAGGATGCGGAACACGAGACATGGGAAATGAAAAAGGTAAGAAGGGATGACTCCTACATCTACAATGAGAAAATGGACTAATTATGAGAGGATGTCATTATGTAGGTCACAAAGTGAATGGATTGTTCTGGAGAACGCGGGTTGCAGGACATGGGCATGAGGCAAAAAGGTAAGTGGAGAAGATGGGTGTCTCACATCTGCATTCAAATAAATGGCTAAGTATAAAAAGGTAAAAAGTGCAATTTGGAGGACGCAAAGGTAGAAAAGGACATTTTGAGTGCTGCACAATTGTGGGCATGGGACATGAGGATTTGTGGAAGAGGAATGGGTTGGTCTCCCATAGTGATGCTCCCACAATACATAAAAATGACCAAGTGTTGGGATTGCAAGAAAATAAAATGCAACTAAGTAAATTTACATGGGCTTGTGGGTCTGCGGACCTAGGGATTTGATGGTAGCTTGATCCACAACTCGCATTTGAAAGAGAAAAATGACTAAGTAAATAAAATACAAAGAACAAAGAAAGAAAAAGGAAAAATACTAAGGATGTATAAATGTGTACTAATGTTGATCAACCAATGTAGATCAACATGGGGTAAGGCAAGATTGTGCAAAGAAAATCCACACAACTAATCTCTTACCACCTCACTACCCTCTTGGCATGCATCCAAAAATTCCTTTGGACTATCTATTTTGAAAGGGACCTACTATACCAACCTATGCATATGAAACTTGTACCATTGCTCCTTGAGGAAGAGGCTATAGACTTTTGCAAGCTATCTACAATTCATCATATCTTTTGCAATTTTGGCTAGTTTGGATATATATGCCTCCATAATCTCTATTTTATTAGTTTGGATAACTAATTTTCTCCTAGTTCTATCCATATCTTCTTTCAAAGCTTTGTTTTCAATCTCAAGTTGTTTCTTGTTATCAATAGCTTGCATTCTCATAATCTGAAAATTTTCCTATAGATGATGAAGTTGTTGCTCCACATTTTTTGTACTACCCTATGTTGGCTCCTTCTTTCTAATTTTATCCTTTGTCAAGATTTTTCATCTAAGGGATTAATCCCATGTTGCCTCTATCTCACTAAAAGTGAGCTACAAAACAAAATTTGTAGGTGGTCTTGCTGCCTTACCTATTGGATTACTGAGAGAGGGGGGGGGGGAGGTGAATCAGTAATAGAGCAATTTAATCTTTTTTAACCATATAATCCGAGTGTTATATCAATGTAGCATTATCATCCAATAAATGCAAAGTAAATAAGCAATGAACAAATGAACAATCATACACATACACAATACACCAATGTTTTACATGGAAACCCAAAGCGGGAGAAAACCACATAATGATTTTTCTTATATGTCTTGAAGAATTACATTCATTGGAAGCACCAACTTCTTTTTTTTTCTAGATGCAACTAGAAGGAGGATCCAACCCCCTTGTTTCTCAAGCTACAACTTGAAGGAAGCTCCAACTCCCCTATTCTCTGGCTACAACCAGAAGGAGGCTACAACCCCCTATGTTCTCCGACTACAATCGGAAGGTGGCTACAACCACCTGCCCTTGCCCCGTCCAACCGCCCTGATGTAGAAGTAAAATGATGGAACCACTGTCACACTATCACTGTGAGATATACCACTGTAAACCTGTACCAATAAACCTAAAGCATGCATCAACCATGCATCAACCTATACCTCAACATGTAATCAACTTGTACCAAAAACAAGTGCATCAATCATGCACCAACCTGTACCAAACAACCTGTAATCAGCCTGTACCATAAACAAGTGCATCCAACCATGTACCAAGTATGTACCAATCATGTGTCAACTACTCATCAACTATTACTCATCAATATGTACCAACTTCATCAACTATACACCTCATGTATGTGCCAACTCATCAGCTACTTGTCTCAACTATATACCCAGCATGTACCTTAACCAAAATCCCTCATCAATTTCATCATCCAAATATGATTTGTAACTATGTAATAGACCTGGTGTATATGATCACATACCTGCAAACCTTCCTTAACTTTCACAACAAGAAACTAGCATTTTCATCAAACTTTTCTTTAGTCTCACATAACTAGTTTGGGATTAGTCAACAACCCTAACTTGAAATAATCATAACTATGTACATGTAATGAATAAAGATCTGAAAGTAGTACACAATGTTCTTCAGTTTGTTTTATTCAATTCCTCTAGGTTTCACTACTTGGAACCTCTCAAAAAAGGATTTATAGCAAAAATGACATATCTTGCTGAATTCTGGCTTATTCTAGAGAGTGACCTTGTAGAGAGTGCCCCACACGAAATATTTGTTGAATGGATCTGAAAATGTTACAAATCATACTAAAAACCGTACTCTAACCAACACATTTGGTCTTACTGAATTTATATCTGTTATGAAGAGGTTATGGTGCTTTTACCCGAAACACCTATTTTAGACTAGTTTCAGGACTAGCCAGAAACCCTATTTTCCATGGAGTGTAACTCCAAACATACAACGACCCACAAGATGAATTTTTTACCACATATAATTGGATATGTTTCCTCAATGGTCTATTAATTTCACAGTCTAAATCATTCTAGAAAACAATTTATTTCGAAAATGGTGAGATGACCTGTAAATAACATACCTTAGAAAGCATCATTAAAAGAATTTATCCTCCCTTGAATTCTGGCCTTCTTTTCTTCACCTTCCCTCTAAAATTTGGTTTATATATCCTTTGGTTACATCAGTCACCTATAGATATTCAATATGCTCAAGTGTAATTTAAAATGAGAGATTCTTGCCTCTTATTTATACTCTCCATCTTCTAGGTCACTTAACCCATTTCTAGGTCACTTAACTCATTTCTAGGTCACTTAACCTATTTCTAGGTCACTTAACCCATTTCTAGGTCACTTAACCTATTTTCCTCATTTTTAGGGTTAACCACTTTCCATAATTAGAAAGTTCTCCATTACTTTATCATTTAAATATTCCTCCTCGACTTTGTCACCTCACTTTATTGTTTAAATAATCTTCTTTGATTTTGTCACTTCACTTTATTATTTAAATAATCCTTCTTGACTTTGTCACTTTACTTTATCATTTAAATAATAATTTATTCTTTGCAAGATCTTTTACTTCTTTGACCTTTTGGGGCTTCAAGCCAACATATGAGAGTCCTCCAACTTTGTAAGGCCATAACTCTCAAACCCTGAGGAGTTATGTGGTGTTCCACATACCACCAGAAATAACATGACATGTACTATCCATATAGAATATCATTACCTTCAAATATATTAAAAATCATACCATTATACATGAAACAACCTTGGTTCCATTACCCAAACCTTTGTGCTACCGAACTTTCTTCAAGGGTTTACATCAATCACAACCAACCTTAATCAAAATCACCCTCTTCTTGTGCCCACAATGGCTTCTTAGTGGGGCTAAGAGAGCCCTCCAAGTTTACTGTGGTGGAGGATATTGGTGTGATTATCTTGGGTCTTTCTTGGGACCTGGTTCTTTCCCTCCCAGAGTTTTTCCCAATCCTCCTTGAACTTCGGGTCTTCTCTTTAATTTTCATAGGATTGCTTTATGGTGTCCTTAATTTGATTAGGGTATCAACTACCTCCTCATTTGTGTGTCCTACTCCTTTATGTTTTTCTAATCTAACTTCCTTTTGGGACCTCTAGCTTCCCAACCTTGTTTTTCCTTCTTACATCCCTTTATGGGCTTGGTTATTAGTAAATTTGTTGGGAAGATAGGTAGTTTTGCCTATCCATACTTATAAATTCCTCCCATGGTACCCTGACAACTTATCTCTCCAAGGATTCATAGTCTAGAAATTTGATGATTCCATGGTGGGCAAAGGCCTCCTCCTTGATTTTATTAACTTTTGTGCTCAATTCCTTTAAGGACTACAGAAGAAAGTAAGGAATGCTTAGGTTTTCTTAGGGCCTCTGATGGAATAGGTGTCTAATATAGTGAAATAACCTAAATTGGTATGCATATAACATACTCAACCTACCTTCACAAGTGATGTACTTGAGGAGGTGGTATACCACTTCATCCCATGGGTATGGGAGGATTTCTCCTCCTACCCCATTTTTTTTCTCCTCTAGTTCTTCATAAATGAGGAAGAACAAAATATTAGCATATATTTTTGGGTGCCTCTCATCTTTGGCCTAGGGTAAACCCATGGGAAATACTGATACTTTTTTGATACTAGCTTCATTTACTTGGAATTCTAGCTCTATGATTGTTGTGACATGCTCATGATCCTTGATGTTCTAGAAATTGAGTTCATGTTCAAAGGCCACTTAGTCATCATATTCCTAAATTTCGTCAAAGTATACTAGCCAATTAGACTGTTGAAATATTTCAACCACCTCAAGGTTGTTATATACCCTAGAGGTGTTAGTGGGTTCTCTTATGTTGAAGCCTCCTCCCATGGTTTAATTAGAAATATTTCTCTATGTAGACTTGTATAGTTTGGTGTGGGGAAGCTTCACCTGGATTATAAACTGATTTTTAAACTACTGTGGTTATTCCACTGGAATGATTAATCACAATAGATATTGTATTATACTAAAATATTTTTTTATGCAAGTTTATTTTTCCTTAGAACTCATATTTATAATCACTAGCTTAATGCTCAAATTAATGAAATAAATTAAATGTGAAATTGAAAGACTAAGAAAAAAAACACACCATCCACACAAATGAACACAAGATGTATCCTGGGAAACCCAATATGGGAGAAACCTAGATAGAAGGTGAGGCATATGCTCTGGTCTCTTTTCTTCAGTTATGGAAATGGAAATGTAAATACAAATAAAGAGGCACTCATTGTGGAGTTTCCTTTGACACTGTGTCCTGAATGGCTGCTACAATTTTTTTTCCTCCTCTATTATGATATAAAAATACCACTCCTATATGGTCTACTCAACTATGGAAAAAACAAAATGGTAAAGAATGGAACCCCTTCTCCTCCTAGTGGCCCAATATTTAATATAACTCGATAGCCATCTAGGGTTAGGGTTTTGGCTTCCTCAACCGTGAATTAGTGATAAGGTTTGGAAATTCTAGAATATTCTTGAAAGTCCACATGTGTCTAGCCCCATGTGTGTGAGTAATGGGGGTTATAGTGGCATCCATTCTTACCATGGTGATCAATAAGGTAGGTCAACCTACATGAGGCATAACTTTTGCATGCGATCTCCGATTGAGGTAATTTCTGCACCACTAGAAAGGTCTTGGTGTGTAGATAAACATATAGGGTGTGTGTAAGTTCGAGATGATGTGACCTTAAAAAATGCAATTTAATGCCTCAAAATGTATCTGAAAGTTCCATACCCCAATTTTTCATGCTGATACCTACCACTAAAATGGACTTGCAAGACGATTCCTACATTGTTTTCCACCCAGAAAGTATCAAGATAGATGAAAAATTATATCATTGTCTAATCTAGATCATACATCCCCATTTAGGGAGGATTTTGGTCCCCAAAATATTTACTAAATGAGGTGAGGAAATTTTCCCTCTATCGTCTCTCTAGAGTAGCATTTTTCCTTGCCTGGAAGTTGTCCTTTCAACTCAATCTTCCAAAGGTCATACTGCCCCTGTCTTATAGTTCTATAATTCCTTTGCAAAATGGTGTCCACTTCCAAATTTGCTTGAGAATTTGGTGTTAAGTCCCCTATGGTAGGTAGGATTTTGTCATCCTCCTTATCCAACATGGAAGGCTCTTAGAGTTTCAAGTTCTCCACATTCACTACTAAGTAAATGCACATGTATGGGGGTAGACCGATTTTGTAGACATTATCTCCCACCTTATCCAATACCTCAAACGGGCCACACCATAGAGCCTTGATATTATTACCAATACCCTATAGTATTTCCTTGTTCAACTATAACCAAACTATGTCTCCCACTTTTAATGTTTTTTTTGTTCTGGGTTGTTCATGTCATACCTTTTACCTTTCGTGTGACTTCTTTAACGTCTCTTATACATGCAAATGGATCTACCTAATCTTTTCAAAAAACTTCTATTCTTTCAATGCTTATCCCATGTTGTCTTACCTCACTCCTCCTTGTTTTCCATAAATAACATCCAAGGCCAAAGGTGGTAAATATCCAAAGAAAGTTTCAAAAGGGGACTTACTAGTAGAAGTATGGACTTCTCTATTATGAGAGTGTTGAATGAAGATTATATTTTCTTCTTAAGTTTTCATATGCTTCTGAATATAACCCCTCAAAAGTTGTACCAACATCCTTTTGAGTACTTTTGTTTTCCATTTTGTTAGTGGATGGAATGTTATATATCTCTTCAATTTTTTTTCCATATTCAACAAACATGTTATAAGGCACAAGAATGCACATGTAGTTGAACCTATCTACTACCACAAACAAATAGTCATGTCCCTTCCTAGTTGTTGGAAAACCACCCACAAAAACCATGGAAATGCTTTCCCAAGGTCTAGTGGGTAGATGTAAGGGATGGTATAGACATTGATTCCTATTAATAGGCTTATTGGTACAACAAATCCTGCATTCTCTAATATATCGAGCTACATATTCTTGCACTTTGGGCCAATACACATACCTTTATAACTTAGCAATTGTCTTCCCAACACCAAAATGTCCTACAACCTTAGAGGCATGAGCCTCTCTGATAAGATGAAATATTTCACCTTTAGGAACATAGAGCTTGTCTATCCTATAGAGAAACCCATTTTGGGCATGATAGTCAACCTTATTATCACCTTATTCTACATGAATTTGACCCCATAGTTGTTGAAACACCTCTTTAAAGTCATCATCTTCTACGTATGCCTCTTTGTATGCTTCATGGGTAAAAGACTCCTTGTACATAAGATTTCCCAAAGTTGTAACCTTTGATGTGGGTGGCCTTGAAATCATGTCTGCTAACTTATTAATGTTTCCCTTATTATACGTGACAACTAGATGAAATTGTTGCAAAAATCCCATCCACTTGTAATGTCTAGTTTGTTGTAGTTTACTCCAGGCTTGCAAATACTGCAATGGCTGGTGATCTATGTGTATAATGGTTTCATTTCCCATTATATAGTTCTTCCACTTCTTAGCAACTTGAATCGGGGAATATAGTTCCTGATCATATGTAGGGTAGTTAAAAAATCCCCCATGAAACATATAAGTTGAATGATAACATACTTTATTACATCCTTGCATCAAAATTGTTCCCATATCATACCCACTTGCATCTATCTCCAGTTCAAATGTCTTCTGCAAGTTATGAAATGCAAGAACTAGTGCTTGAATTATATCTCATTTTAGCTTGTCAAAATCTTTATGTTGATTCTTTCCCCAGTTGAAACTCTTACCACTGGTTGTTATGGTATCGAGTGGTGCAACTACCATTGAAAAATATGCTATGAAATTATGTAGGTACTGTGTTACCCCAATAAATATCCTAAATTCAATGACATTAGTAGGAATTGGACATTTTACAATGGCCTCTACTTTTGTGGGATCTATCTTGAGCTCCTCTCCACTGATCACATACCCCAAATACACCAATGACTGTTGAGAAAACTCACACTTCTTAAGGTTAGCCAACAATTGGTTCTTTTTCAGAGTCTCTAACACCTACATGAGATGTGAGATGTGCTCCTTCGAGGTATATTTATAAACCAATATATCATCCAAATAAACTATAAAAAATGAATATAAATATGGGAACAAACATCATTCATCAATATCATAAATGTAGTTGGTGCATTACATAAACCAAATGGCATGACCAACCACTCATACAAACCTTTCCTTGTATTGGAGGCGGTCTTGCAGGTGTATTCTTCTTTGACAAGTACATGGTGGTATCTCGATTCGAGATCCAAATTGGTAAAGTACTTGGCATCCTACAACTGGTCTAACAAATCATTGACCTAGGTAGAGGGTATTGGTTCTTGAGCATAATCTTGTTCAAATATTTGTAGTCAATACACATCCACCAAGTCCCATCCTTCTTAGGTACTATGATAATAAGTGACCCACAAGGTGAGGTGCTTGGTCAAATTACTCCTTGCTCCAATAGTTGTTGCAAATGTTTCTTCACTTCATTTGCTTCTAGAATGGATTGTCTATGCAACCTAACATTTGGTAACGGGGTGTCAACCAACAACTATATCTCATGCTCCACTTCCCTCTTAGATGGTAGCCCTTTAGGCTCCTAGAAATATCCCCTTTATTCCTATAGAAACTCCTCCAAATGTTTTTTTTCTCCTTAGTAAATCCCTCCAAGGATGCCTTTACCCTTATTGATTCATCACTTGGTTGATTCTCTCTTAAGAAAAGCAACACATATTTCTTACTAGAACTAATCAACTTTTTGGCTTGGTTGGAGCTTAATAGTGAGATCTTTGAATTACCTTTGTGTGTGTTGATGATGTAGTACTTCCCATCCTTGATTAGGTGGTACTAGTTTTTCTCTCTGCATGAATATTGCATCCCTCATATACGTGTAGGGGCTTCCAAACACTACACCACATATGTCAATGGGTACTACATATATCTCCACTACATCAATAAAATATGCACTTAAATAAAATTTAATCTTGCACTATTTTTTTACCTTGATTTTTGCATCCTTGTTCACCCTCCCAAATGGGTATGGGCTTGGATGATCATGAACCTCCAACCCAAGCTTGTTGGCTAGATTGTCTACTATGAGATTGGCATGCAAACCAGAATAAAAAAGAGCCTCTACCCTGGTATTCTTGACCCAAATCTTGATATGGAAGAGTTTTCTCATATCCTTCTCTTCCTTATGATGAAGGATACACATATTCACCTCCTTGTACATTGAATTATAGGAAATATTCTCATCCACATATGAGCTATTCTCTATATAATTGCTTGAATCTATGGCTAGAAGGTTCTTCTCCTTGACATCCTTCTTACGGTTCTTAGGGTTCAACTCTAAATGTAGTTTCCAACACTTTTCCTCAGTGTGGCCATCGATATTACAATGGTTACATTGGTTACTTGGATCCTTGCACTGATGTGCAATGGTTTCCATCTTCTTTTATTTACCTTTCCACTTCTTCTTTTCCTCCTTATAAGTGTCTTGGTGCTCTTTTTGTTTGGAACCACTTGGTTGTCCTTTATTTTGGTCTATATTTTCTAGATATTGTTCTGGTACATAGGCTTCATCAATTGTCTTGGACTTGAAGAGAATCACTTTCTTTCACAAATGATTGTGTAGTACACCCAAACACTTAAGGAGTACACATGGGTTGTTGGGAGAGATACCCAACACGGTAACCATCTTTTGAAATTCAATGGTGTACTTTTGCACACTGTACCCTTTTCTTTTCTTGAAGTAATGCCAATGGATCTGTTGGTCCTCTACATAACAAATAGAGTAGAATTGGGACTTAATGAGGGTTTTGAAATCCTCCCTCTTAGTTATTGGTGGATTACCCTCTAGCTTAAGTGTTTCCATGTGAATTTCCCACCAAGTTAATGCATGGTCCTCTAATTTGAGTCTGGAAAAATAATCTTCTACTCTTATTTTATATGGTGGACATGTAAATAGACTTCTAATTATTGCAAGCAATGATTAAACTTTATTGCATTGATCCCACCTTGGTATGGCTTGATATCCACTTTCTCTTCCATTTTAAATAAAGACTATGAAGGGTTAATGGTGCTAGAATGTGGCTACTCTTTCTCAGGCTCTTTCCTTGACTCCTTTTCTAGGTCTTCATTATATCCTAGTTTCCCCTCTGATCTAATCTTCAAGTTACACCCTTTAACCTCCCTGAACAGTCCAAGATTATTTGCTAGAGCTCCCATGAGGAGGGTCATATTGCAAGAGATATAAATGAGTTTTTCTTCTAGTCTCACAAATATTCTTATCTTGGATCTCAAAGGTGGTTGTGAATAGAGACTCATCCACCATGGCTAGGGTTTTGTGACTTTCGTCTTAAGCCAATTCCTAGATCCTGCAACTTTCCACAAATACCCCAAAGAAAAATGCTCTGATACCAATATGATATATAAATTATCATGGATATTCCATCAGAATAATTCATCACAGTAGATCTCATATTATACTAAAATATTTTTTATGCAGGTTTATTTTTCCTTAGATCTCATATTTATCAACACTATATTAATGCTCAAATTAATGAAATAACTAAAATGTGAAAATGAAATACTAAGAAAAAGAACACACCATCCACACAAATGACCAAAATTTGTATCCCAAGAAACCCAATACAGGAGAAAACCTACCTAGAATGTGAGGCCTATGCTATGCTCTCGTTTCTTTAGTAATGGGAATGCAAGTGTAAAGAAAGAGGCACTCATTGTGGAGTTTCCTTTGAAACTGTGGCCTGTGTGGTTGCTACAAAATATTTTCCTCCTCTGTTATGCTCTCAAAATACCACTCCTATATGATCTTCTCAACTATGGAATGGATACAATGTTGAAGAATGGAACCCTTTCTCCTCCTAGTGGCCCAGTATTTAACATAGCTCGATAGTCATCTAGGGTTAGGGTTTTGACTTCCTCAACCCAGAATTAGAGATAAGGTTTGGACCTTCTAGAATCTTCATGAAATTCCACTTGTGGCTATCCCCATATGTGTGAGTAATGGGGGCTGACGTGGAATCCACTCGTATCTTAGTGGTTATCCGAGTAGGTAAACTTGCAGAAGGCATAACTTTTTCATACGAGCTTCTATTGAGGTGATTTTTGCACTATTGGAAAGGTGTCTATGTGTAGATCAAAATAAAGGATGTGTGTAAGTTTTGGATGTTGTAACCCCAAAAAATGTCATTTAATGCCTCAAAATAGCTCTAGAAGGTTCTAGATCCCAATTTTCCAAACTATGACTTGCCACTAAAATGGCCCTGCAAGTCTATTCCTCCAATTCCTTCGACCAATAAAGTACCAATATAGATGACAAATTATATGATGATCCAATCTGAATTAGAAACAAAGAATGCTTGGCCTTATTTCAATTCTTGGGCATTACGAAATAAACATGTGAGAGAAATAAAAATAACAAGAAGATATCAACTACACACATAAATAACATGACATTTACCCTAGAAAACCCTTACGAGAAAAACAAACCAACAATAGATCTATTATTGTCATTGGCCAAAGTCGACCAAGTGAGATTTCACTGCTCAACTCTCAACACATTATAATGGAATATCACTATCCTTTTAAAGGATTTCATTGCATGTAATCCATGGGCTCTAAAAACACAGACTACCAAAACCATGTGCCTGAAACCACCACTATTTATCTATCAACTTTGACTCTTTCATTAAGTCAAGTTTAACCTAACATTCCACCCTTTAAAATTGACTTGGGGTTTCCCATGACCAAATTCGACCAAACCTCCCTCATAGTCAGTGTATCTGGGAATCTTGCATGCTCCCCCTATCACCTAGGTCTACAACTAGACTTTCCGATGAATATTTAAACCTGGGGCACACATTCTTATCCAAGTCTCACAGTCATATGCCCATTTACATTCAATTCCATTAGAATGATTTTTTTATTTTTTTTCATTGTTGCTATCCCTACACTTATGTTTCCATCCTCTCACCTTGCATTATCATCGTTGTCCAAATCCTAGACTTCATCGCTCTTGCACACTCTGATCCCAAACCCAGTACTCTTCCACATCACTCTTGTTGGATCACTCCTCATCGTGGTGTGTTCCTGAGACACACAATAGTCTAGTCCCATATCTTTATTTCAGTTGTATCTCCTTGCGAGGGTTTTATGATTTCTATCACCCATGCATTCAATTATGGACCAAAAACCCCTTTCTTGGTAGGTTTTTGATTCTTCAAAACCTATTTATAAATAAGCATTGTCCCTCAAAATGTTAGTTCTTCCAATCTGGCATAGTACAAGATCCATTACATTAATTCCCTTCCACATGGTAACCATTGTATTCACATCCTCTATATTGTATTCAATAACTTTGGTTAATAGGTTTACAACTTGACAAACTATGTAACCTCCAACGATGTGATGAGTGAGGGATTTGAGTACAAAGTCTAGAAAACCCATATCTCCAATGTACACCCTAGCTGTGCCTCTTGCATCATGGCACAAGATATTCATTTTCTCATAGTTCTTTGGCAACTCCCTTATTCCACATATTTCATTTCTCTTGTATCGGAGCTCCTCGAAACTTTGGAATCCCTAACCTATGTTGTGAATTATCCCTCCCGCGGCCTTAATGACTTTTCTCCCATGGGGACTCAATTTGTGCTTGAGGTTGAAACCCTCTACTTCACTCTCCATTGATATGTACATCCATGATCCAATCCAAGCCACCCACGAGTTGTATTCCTATATCATCCTTGTGGGTATGAAATTCCCCTTGGACCTCCTCTTCTCTTGCACAATTTTCTCTAGCATTTTCTTGATCATCTCGGACTTGGGTTTCTTCCCCAACCTCAGCTAGATAGATCACCATTTTTTTCCTCCTACTACCATCGTCATGTGGATCATGGTGCCTACCAAATTCTGATCACCAATGCTCGGAACCATGTGGATGCTCCCCGTGTCCTTCAGGTCGAGCACAACTCCACCTACTAATGTAGGCCTTAATATATCCACAAAGTAGTTATGGACCTCCAACTATTTTTTAGAAGCTCCAAGATGTTTCCCAATGGCTTTACTCTCATGCCTAGAATCAATCTTCAGATTGCCCATCTAGGTTTTCCAAACAACTTTGGCTCTTCATGGCTTGACTCTTCTTACCAGTGATTTACTTCAACTCATGGACTTACTCATTATGATAATGAACTTTCTCTTTATGACATCGATCCCAACGACCTCTGTGAACCAACTTTTATCTTAGTAGACCAACATTCCACAATGTGACTCCTTCATGCACCTCATAACTCGGCCTTTTCTTTATGGATTTGATCTAACAACTAACCTTACATTTCCTCGTTACGACCCTAATGACCAACGACTTATCCTTGGATATCATCATGAAACCACTCTCGCTAGAGAGTTAAGGTTTGAATTTCTTTGATACCAGTTGCTAGGAAATAAAAATGTGAGAGAAATAAAAATAACAACAACATAACAACAACATACATAAATCACACGAGATTTACCTTGGAAAACCCTTCAATGAAAACAAAACCAATAATAGATCTATTATTTTCCTTGGCCAAACTTAGACGACCTCTTGGCCCCAAACAAGTGATCCTTCACCTCTCAACTCTTGACACATTACAATGGAGTATGACCAACCTTTTAAAGACGTTCATTACATGTAATCCACAGGCTACCAAAGCCATGTGCCCAAAACCACCATTGTTGACCTAAAACCTTTGTCTCTTTCACCGAGTCAAGTTTAACCTAACATTGGGCCGAGGAAAAACCAAAATGAAGGATGTAGGATGGCTTCTTTGCAACTGAGGATGGATAAATAACCCACATAGGCTTTAACTAAATTGTGGTTGTTGGAACAAGGGACTGTGAGTTTGAAAGGTACCAACTTATGCTAAAACATTATGCTTGTATTGTGCGTGAGATGTTTTTCCTATAGCAAGGGTGAAAATTTTTAGGCATGTAGCCCAAAGTGACTGTAGAATGTTAGATACCTAATCCTTAGGGATTGAGGTGCATTTTAAATATATTTGTAAATACTAATCTAGGAGAAATATGAAGACTCATAACTGAATTTCAAGAGTGTTGCGCATATGTTGTCATTGATGTCAAAGAAGTAATGTACATGGCGCATAGATAGTGTGGCACACATGCAATGGAAGTGCATGAAAGGTAAATATAAATGAATAAGAAGACTAGAAGGCACAAAGAAGACCACAGGGATGTATGAATTGAAATCAAAGAAAACAAAAGTTGAATGACCCTTGTATCGAGATAAAGCCAGTGCAATGGATTAGATTGTGACGAAATATGTGGAAGTTGCACGACATAGTGGAATGTGGCGGCATATGTGGAAGATGCGCAGATGAAAATCTACAGGACACTTTAAGCTAGTGCGACAAATGGCGTAGTGGAGTGTGACAAAATGAATCTCGTGTGACAAGTGATGGAGTGGAATGTGACAGGATGAATGGAGTGACTGGATGAGTGCACTGGAGGGAAAGTGCGACAAGATGAAGACTTGTGACTTAAGCCTTGGGCTCTTATTCTATCTATGCAATAGGTTCTCTACAGACTAGAATGTGAGTTGTTGCATCATTCATGAGAAGATGCTATGATAAGACTAAGTTATGTTGATGGATATGAGTTGGAGATCATTCATAGGAAAAAATTTCGATCTATTTCAGTCAAATAATGTCCAGCTATAACTAGATCTTGATATGGTCAAGTTTTTTCCACAATATAATTATCATGCGTCCAAATATTTTATTTATACAGAAGTGTAACTGACAGGACTTTGATCTGGTCAAGATTTGTCCACAATGTAACTGTCATGCGTCTACATGCTTTATTTAGACAGAAGTGTAACTGACAAGAATTTGATCTAGTTAAAATATGTCCACAATGTGATTGTTATGTGTCCACATACAGGAAGGGGAAATCAGGAAAAAAATTATAAATAAGGATGCACTTTGTTCGATTGATGAGATGATATGAGATGGAAAAAGGTCTTGTAATTGTTCAAAAGAACTAAATTCAAGATTTATCAGTTGTTCTTAATTATATAAAAGTCTTGAAAAGGTTCAGTTCTGTAAGAATATTTTTTAAACTGAATTCAGGGTGGCAGGGTGGTGCTAGGGTGAGTTTAATCTCATTGAGGATTGGTGTCCTCGTTATCTACGACATGTTTATGCCTAAGAGGATGGGTGTCTTCATTATCTGCGACAAGTTAGTGCCTGAGAGGATTGGTGTCCTCATTGTTTGTGATAGGTAAGTACCTGAGAGGATTGGTGTCCTGATTTGCGGCAGGTGGGTGCCTGCGAAGTTGAATAATTGTAAATTGTAAGTTGGTTCTTGCAGAAGAACATAAATAAATATGTTATGTGGTTTTCTCCAGCATTGGGTGTCCATGTAAAAATTCTGGTGTAATGTGTTTTTTGTGTTGCTTTTTTGTTCTGCATGAATTATTGATTAAGTAATCCCTTCTAAATAACTTTAATTTGTTGAAAGGAAAGAAAATTGAGAAATTTAATACAATATTGATTCACCACCACCCCCCCACTCTCAGTATTGATGTGATTTATAACAATTGGTATCATAACAAGGTTCCTTCAGTAACATCCTAATAGCTGGAAGGAAGATCACACAGAAAGTATGTCAAGTCAATATTCCCTTCTTGAATCAAACCTCCTCTATTCAATGGAACAAATTTTTCATTTTGGAAAATTAGAATGAAGACCTACCTGATGTCTCTTGGTATGGAAGTCTAGCAGATTGTGGTAGATGGTTATAAAATCCAAACTACTCATCCAACTGATGAAGCTGGTAAGAAAAATTACTACTATAATGCAAGAGCTATGAATTTCGTCCAAGGAGGACTTGCAGAAACAAAATTTGTCAAAGTAATGCAGTTGGAATCTGCAAAGGAAATATGGGAGAAACTGGTAAACAATTATGAAGGAGATGAGAAAGTAAAGTTGGCAAAAATTCAAGCTTACAGAATGCAATTTGAAAGTCTAAGAATGAGTGAAGATGAAAATATTGCAGGTTTATTTCTTAGAGTAGATGAGACTATAAACACTATGAAAGGGCTAGATGAGAAAATTGAAGAAGCTATAGTAGTTCAGAAGTTACTGATATCTCTTCCCTTGAGACTTGATGCAAGGGTTTCTGCTATAGAAGAAATGCATTAACTATATAAATTGACTATGGAAAGGTTGCATGTAATTCTAACTTCTTATGAGATGAGGAATAGAAAAGAACAACCAGATCTAAAGGACGTAGTCTTCAAGGCATCAGTCAAATCGTCAACATCTCAAGATTGTGATTCATCATAATTCTTTTCATATGAAGAAGAAGCTAAATTTGTAAGGAAAATGAAGACGGGTTCCAGAAAATATAAAGGTATGTTACCATTCAAATGTTTCATTGTGGTAAAGTTGGTCATTTTGCATCTAAATGTCCTTTCAAAGAAAACAACACCAATGAAAAAGAAAGAAAAGGAAAGGACAAATGTAGGGAGTTTAAAAAGAAAAAGTCTTTTAAAAGGAACAATTTTATTCAAAAGAGGATAGCAACAACTCTTTAGACATTGAAGAAGAAGAATCTGAGCCAGATATAATTCAAGATGAAAAAATTATCATGGATTTGGAGCAATTCAAATCTGATCAAGAAAAAAAAGACACAAAAGAGTGTGAAGTTGTAGTAGACATGGAAGGAGAACTTGTTAGTGCTCTGGAGGAAATCTACCGACTCAAGAAAAAGAATAGACTAAGAAAATAACCATTACAATTTTATAAAGAAAAAGACAATGAGATCAATGAAGATATAGTCATCTTAAAAATTCATTTAGAAGAGGCCAAAAGAAGGGAAGAAATATTGATGAATCGGATAAAAGAAAAGGAGAACATCTATGACAAACTAGAAGTAGAAATGGTGTCCTTAAGAAAATATCTAGAGAATTCCAAGACTCAAATGGAATTCATAAAATGATTTGAAACTCTAGATAACATTCTCAACAATCAAAGATCACCAAATGACAAGACAAGGATATGATATAAAGAAAGTCTAAAAATTGCTAATGGTGAATCAAGCACCAACATGTCAACTAGTGAGAAGCCTATAATTTATGCAAATTCTCTCAAGGGAAACAACAGTTAGCCTAAAAAATCAAAATATGATAAGAAGAATCAATCAGAACTTGATCATCCCAACTATGCAAACAAATATGAAGCAATGAAGCAACAAGTTCCTGAATCTTATCAAGCTGGCAGACAAAGAATGATTCCTACAAGTAAGTTTTTCATTCAAAGGCATCCAAATTTTTTCTATGGATATTGCTTTTCTTGTGGCAAATTTGGACATAAGGGTGTGAGTTGCAAGACTTTTAGACATAACAAAAATGTAGGAATGAGATTAAATAAACCTTGAATAGCTATGTATCAAAATTCCTTCTCCCCTTGTTGGCCCTTGACCAAGTTTTGAGGAAACATTGGTCGTGTTGGACCAATTTTTGGACTTTGACAGGCTAGTCGAAGATGGAGTGTCCAGGAGAAGCGAAGATCGCGTGATCTCACTCATTTTGCGGGCTTGTGGACCCAGAAAAGGGTTTTAGGGTTTATGTAATTGGTTAAGGGATGTTGTCCCATGGGTTTACCCATGTTTAGGCCTCTTTGTAAATGTATAAATAAGAAGTAGATAAGTGATATGTAGTAGATCGATATGTAGTGTTAGTTATGTACGTATTATGTTTGGCTTAATGCAAGGGATTGGAAGTTGCTTTGTGAAATCTGGCTATGTAATGTAAGGCTTCGTGCTATTAAGGAGTTGGCTATGTGCCTTGACCTAGTTTTGGGAAGGTGGATCTAGTGCGTTGTGTGCAGATCACCTATCCACTGCGGAGTTAGGATCTGTGGCTTTGTGCACAGGAGCAGATGAATGTAAGAAGATCGAAGATTAATAAAGAAGACAAATAAGTTGGTGGACATAGCCCCACACTAGGGTGAACCACGTATATCCTGTGTCTTGATGTGATTTGTGCGATGTTTCTTATGTGATTTATGCTTAGAGTTGTTATAATGAATGCATCTAATGTTGTAGCTTAGTGCTTAATGGTGCAAATGAATGCTAGATATGAACTAATGTTATGTGCTAAGAGATTTTAAGGGTTTGATCTTGATTATTACTGTGTTGTTATGTACTTAGGGTTTGATCTGCGATGTGAATAAGACCCATGAACTAATTCATATTGTTGGCTAAGTTCTATGTTAAGTGTTATAATCACAGATCTGTGTCCCAGCTAGGTTGTAGACACCTGAGTCCTGCAACCCCCCCTGCCTCTACCTTGGGTGAGACTTCATATGCTTCACAAGTGTTGCTGAAAGGACTGGTAGTTAGGGTTTTGTTGGTGCGTTGTTGAAGCATTGAACCCTGGGTCTGCCCCTGTGCCAACAAATGGTTCCGTTTCCGGGACCTGTGGTTGTTGGGAACTAAAGAAAAGAGAAAGCTATGTGCGTAGATCTATTGTTGTAGTGCGCAGTATTCTACTTGACTTGTGAATTTCTGTACTAAGAAAGAAACCGGATCTGAAAGAAAGAGGTAAGATCTTAAATCTTGGTGCTATGGTAAAGGTAAGATAAGTGGAAATTTTTGCATCAAAAGTATGAATCTAGGTATGTTTGATATATTTTGTCCTAGTCTGAAAACTAGGGCACAGTTAGAAGAAAGAGTTGATATGAATAAATTTGATACAAATAAAGAAAAACATGTTATCCCTATGCATAGAAAGAATTGTTGGACTAATAAGTGGATGCATGAACCTAGAAAGAATTTTTGCAAATTGCAGGTCCAGCACTGTGATCCTAGTGCGCAGTACAGGAAAGTCTGGGGCTCATTTAAAAGAAAGAGAGGATTGACACTGTGTTATAATTGCAAAAGGCCAGGACATCTTGCCAAGGAATTCCCTAGTACAAGTCCTATTTTTCTTTGGTGTAAAGCTTTGGTCACGAGGTTGAGGATTTCCCAAGAATGATTGCTAAAGTTGAAAAGATGAACATGAGACAAGAAGACTATAAAAAAGGTCAAGAGACTAAGGATATGTTAAAAAGTCACAAAGAGAAAGAATCAGAGAAAGATCAAACTATGTTAAAAGAAGTAATGGATGATCACAGAGACATTCATTTGTCAGAAATATTGAAATAAAAACAATGCATAGTCACAAGAATAGAACACTTCGACATAGACTGTGTATTGGATGAAGAAACACATGTGAATATTATGCCAGAAAGTACTTGGGAAATTTTGGGAAAGCCTGATATGATACCTTCATTGGGAAGGATAGGCTTGTTTCAAGGAAAGATGATAACCCTATGTGGAAGAGCTACTGAGATACCTATGATTTCTCATGGAACTGGGACTGAAGAATAATTTGAAGTCATTACATTTGTTGAGAACAATGCCCCTTTTCCACTTTTATTAGGAAATACTTGGATTGAGAAGGATCAAATCAAAAGGAAATCAGAGGAGGAAGCTACATAACAGAAAAATCAAGAACTAAGGGATCTCATAGCTAGAAGAATAGATCGACTGTTAGAAGAACAAGAAGTTGATTCGAAGTAACAAAGGGAAAGAGAGTTAGATGTCGAGTTTGAAAGAATGCAAGAAGACTTGAAGAACCTTCCCATGCAAGAAAGAAGAATACCTACCATGGAGTTAATGAGAGAAGAGGTATTACCTTCAAACCCTTTGAAAGAACATCAACAACGCGAAGTCACTTTACTAAGAGAAGATAAGAATAAGAATGGAAAGAGGAATCCAGAGACTCAGATCACAGGAAAGAAAGCAAGAAAGCTCAGTAAGAAGAAAGACAAGTTAGAAAAACTACAGATATCTCTAGAGAAAACTTTGCAGGAGACAAATCTGCAGAACTTGAACCTCACCAGAATAGTAGAACCACGCAGAATGGGACTTCTCCACGGTGAAGCTATATGACGGTTGGAGGTGCCCCGATCGTTAGAATAATGCTCTGGAGCGGCTAGAAACACAATTATTGACAAAAATACCATCGTTGGACCGTTGGGACCACCCCATAACAGACAGATTTGTATTGATTGAGGCATTCCTTCCCTTTGTAGGAATCTGTTATGACACTCGCTTATTTAACCCATCAGACGCTACACCAGGACCACTTTTTTCCACCCATGATTATCTGAGATAACATAGAATTCATTGTATCACGTTGTTCTTTCTAGAGCTTGCCACCTATTTGATTACCTTGCCTGTCTGTTCACCTATCCGATCTATTTGATTACAAGTGTAAATGTCGGGCGAACATAGCATGTTAGAGAAGTCTGTGGAGGAGATTCTTGTGGAGCTCATGGCTGCAAAAGTTATGTCTGTAAGAATACAGGCATCATCAACTAGAGGATTGCAAGCATGTCCTTTGACTAGACATCGCTCTAGACAAACTGCTACTGAGAAGCGAAGCAAGCACCGCGATGATCTGGCTAACGCGAAGAAGATCTCGTCGGTCTTACCTGAATACATACCACCTTTGGCTGGTACAGTTAGCTGTGACAGTATCCCACATGACTTTGAATATACGTTGATCATTGTGTACCTCCCGAAGGGGATACACATAGTTGGACCACAGTTAGGACACATCCCATCTTTTAAGAACAACGAATTCAACCTCGAAGATGGGAAGAACTACGCGATGCTCACGCCACATAGGTATTTGATGAATACGATTGGGAAGAAGCCACGCATAGTATCCCAATCGTGGATAAAGGAGCTTGTGCAATAAAAAATCCTGAATGTGACGAAGATCCCTGACTTTGGCCAACACCAGGAGGTTAACGCTTGCATTAAAATCCTCCTATCATGCTATCACAAAGGCTATCTATGGCTCGGCAGGCATGTCAGTGTAGATCTGACACTAATCCACCTCATCACAGGGTTGAGTATGTAGGAACCGGACCCTCAACAATTCTACCCAGGGAAGACTTCAGATCGCTCCCTGGCACAACACATAAAGGAAGACTATGGCGATGTAGAAAAGGGAAAGCGAGGCTACAAGGTCACCTCCATCTAGGATGGTGTAGTGTTCCTAGCTTGTCAGATTATAGCTGGTAAGCTCGTTAGAAAGAACCATCCCACGCAAGTCATAGGATTCATAGTAGACCTTGCAGGGAAGTGCGTAGAAGGTATGCAAATGCATTGGGTGAGCTATCTCATCAATGAGATGGAGAAGGACTTCCGCGAAGCATAAGATCAGGGATATAAGTTTCATTTCAATTGGTTATTGGTTTTAATCACATTCATCACTTGGAAGATGTCGGAAGGAACGACATTTCCAGAAGTTGAGCCATCAGAGCCATTGGTCGTGAGGTTCGCCACCTTGTGGTATACAAATGACATGTCGATGCAGTGGCAGTCGAACGTTGTCTTCCATGATTATTACTAGCAGTTGAAGCACGCCATTGAGGCATTTCCTTGAATGACCCCGAATACACTGCACCAGTACAGACTGCTAGCAAAGTTCTATGCAGATCAACACTTTATCTACATAACTGCGCACAAGGATGGAAGTAAGGAGGAACTACAATCCTATTATAAGATTACCGACGAAGATATGGTGAAGATCACCAAAGAATGGCCAGCAGAGTTCCTTGTACTGGTGGAAGATGCAAAAATTTTCGACCCCGACATCATCAGAAGTCCCTTGGTCACCCAGGTCGAACATGATGGATAGACTAGCAAGAAGAAAAAGGAGGAAGTGCAGAACATAGAAACTGATGAGGAGGACATCGCCTCAGAGGAAAGTAGGTCTGATTCACCTGCAGGAGGAGGAGGAGATGAAGTAAACCAAGAAGAAGGAGAGGAAGAAGGAGAAAATCAAGACAAAGGCAAAGTTACACCGCTGAAGGATCCCCCTACTGAGGTTGAAACATCGAAGAAAAGGAAGGTTTGCCCACAGAAACCCTCAGCAAGAAAGAAGGCATGAGCCAAAGCCTCAATCGAAGAATGTGCTCACAATGGATGATGTTGATCTTATCATCGTAGTTGTGGAGGATGCTTCAGAAGATATCTTGCAGATACATGAAGAGAAGCAAGAAATATTGTATGAAATAATAGAGAAGGAGCTCAAATACATACAACAATCCATCTATTCGAGCTGCGTAGTCCCTACTGCGCCTTCTTCATCAGAAAGTGCAGAATTGGGGGATGAGCCCGCCAGTTACAAAGATTAGCAGATGCAACAGAGGCTCAACTTCAGCGAGTCCAAGAAGAAAAGGAGCAGGCCATAGAGGCCTTGAAGCAAGAAAAGGAGGAGGTCCTGGAGCAACTTCGAGTTGCGCAAAAGGAGAAAAATGAAATTCGGGCGAAGTTCAAGCAGAACAATGTGAAGATACAGGAAGAAAAATACCAACTGCTCGTAGAGAATACTGCGATCAAAGAGGTAGTGACTAAAGCACTTCACTCTGTGATGGGCTTGGCACAGGAGGAGCTAAGGTAAACCGAGATGAAAGTAGGGAAGCTCGCCAAAGCCATTCAACAGCTTCAAGAAAGAGTAACGAAGTTAGAAATTCAAGCAGTGCTGAGCACTCTGCAATAAGTGTGCAACCAAAGGGAGGAATCTGCCAGGAACATAATAGAAAGAATCAGGGCACTTTTCCTCAGAGTGTAAGAAATTGAGAGATCGAAGTGCGCAGACCTATGAGCACCTTGCAGAAGATCTAGAGCTGAGGAAACTGGAAGCACAACTCCAGGAGGCGAAGCAACAGGAATTGACAGTTCAAGAACAGATGAATATGCTCACTGCAGTCGAGAAAATGAAGAGATGACAGGAACAACACGCAGTCCAACAACATGTTACTGCCATCCAGAGTAGAGTCATGGAGGTTACACAAAGACTATATCTGGTGCAGGACGAAGCCTGCACGCTTTTTGAAGAGATTGAGGGACAAGGCTCGTAGCTGGAACAAGTGGTTACGATAGTGGAACAAATGCCACATATGAAATAATTCTGGACACAAGGAAAGTTAATGCAGAAGAAAGATTCGACCTATTTATAAGCAAGATAGACAAGAATATTGTACCAATGTTTGGAGGAAGAGAAATAAAAACAAATAAAATTGTGGATTGGACCTATATGTCAAAAATCAAGAAAATAAATGGTATATTAATAGTGGTTGCTCCAAGCACATGATAGGATACAAGAGTAAGTTTGAATTCCTAACTGAATAAAAAGGTGATAATGTTACTTTTGGAAACAATGCTCCAACTATAATTAGAGGAAAATGAATTGTTGTACTAGATGAAGATAAGAAGGGAAAGACCAAAGAACAAAATTTGTTGCATGTAGATGGTATAAAACATAACTTGTTGAGTGTAATTCAAATGTATGACCAAGGAAATGATGTTATCTTTCATTCAAAAGGTTGTAAATTAATGGATGCGAATACAGGAAATACTGTTGTCAAGGCAGTCATAAATTCAGCAAATGCGTATGTGCTAGAAGAAGGAAAAGACAAATGTTTCATTGGTAAAACTTATGAGAGATGGCTTTGGAACAAAAGACTAGGTATCTTAGTTTTAATCAACTTATTAAGCTGGGAATAAAATATGTTGTGAGAGATATGCCCAAAATTTCCAAACCTGGGAATACTGTCTGTAAGTCATGTCAGTTTGGAAAGCAGTCAAGAGTTCACTTCAAGGCAAGAGAGCACTCCACCACTTGACCTCTTGAGATGCTTCATACATATCTCTATGCCCCTACTAGTACACAATCACCTCAAGGTGAATGATATTTCATTTTTTTGATTGATGACTATATGAAAATGACTTGGGTTGGATTGTTGAAGCATAAATTTGAGGCTTTTGAAAAATTCAAAATCTTCAAACACTGGTAGAAAATGAAATGGATTTAAAAATAAAGTGCCTAAGATCAGACAGAGGAGGAGAATTCACATCTGATGAATTCAACAATTATTATGAAAAGCATGGGATCGAGACATTTTTCTATGGCCAAAACCCATCAGTAGAATGGAGTAGTAGAAAGGATGAACAAAACAGTTCAGGAAATGGCTAGGGCCATGCTTGATGAATCAAAAGTACCTAAAAACTATTGCAGAGAAGTTGTTCAAACTATTGTGAACATTATCAATAAAGCACACATAAGAGTAAACAGTGATAAAACCCCTTATGAGCTATGGCGTGGCAGACCAACATCAATAAAATACTTCAAAGTTTTTCGAAGAAAATGATACATTAAAAGAAGTGAAGACAACTTAGGTAAGTTTGATTATAGAGATAATTAAGGTATCTTGTTAGGATACTCCTCTAGAAGTAAAGGATACAAGTGATACAACGAAAAAATCCACAAAATATTTGAAAGTATAGATGTAAAGGTATATGAGAGACCCCTTCATCCAAAGAGACACCAGCACCATGATAATTCATATGATGAGCCAATCATAAATGAACCACAAGGAGATGGAATGCATGAGTATCAAGAACAAGATAATTTTGAGGAACAAGATAGAATTGAGACATCACAACCAAAGACCCCATCAAGGTATGTTCAAAAACACCGTCTAGAAAGTAAGATTCTTAGAAATAAGGAAACAGGTGTACAAACTGTTATGAGGGAAAAAATCTCTATGGCCAAGGGTAAACCACAACAGACAGGTATGACCGCAGAAATCAACTCAATTCCATTGTATGCTATATAAACTAATGAGCAAGATAAGAAAGAGGCCTACCTCGATCTAACGTTTGATGATGTTCCACTGTTGAGCACTCCGTCCCAAAGCTTTATACCTGCAATAAGTTCTAGAAAAACAAGCAAAGAAAGTATATAGTGATGATGTAAAGGGGTTAGCACATTAGATAGAATAATCCATTAAGAAACATTACAAACATGCCCATGTATAATAATCATATATTTTCATGATACCAATAGGACAGGAAAGGAGTATTTGTATTAATAATTAATCAATAAAAGTGTCAACATTACAGACTTCTATGTCGGCACGGTTCGAAACCAAGAAACCAAGTTCCTTCCAGCTGGGTCTCCACCACTTCAATCCTTTACCAAAGGCAAACTCAAAAGAGAGAGACAATGAGATTCTCTCAACAATATGGAAAGAGCTTGGGGGCTGAACACTGTGTTCAGACTTGAGGGACAAAGGGATGTATACTCAATATGAAGTAATTTCTCCAGAGTAACTTTGCTCTCAAAGTTGAATGATTTCTCCTTTTTCCATGGCTTGAAATTGTGCTCTTATAGCCTTCAAAATGAAACTGAAGGGCCGAGTCAGAACATTTCCAGTATATGGAAGGCCAAGGATCAGAGATCTCTTGTCGTGATATGGAAACCCAAATCCATTTTTATATTTTCTGGCACAAATCTCGATGTGCGTGGGATGTAGTGGAGCAGCCTGCGTATACACTTGCTCTATAGCTAATAGGGCGCGTATATGTGGAAAAATGTATATTTTTAGCTCTGGATTCATCAAAAATGGATTATAAGTCTGCATAGGGAAATGGAAAAAGGCCCTCTGTGCAAGATAGCAATGGTGAGGCAAATCTAGCTATAACAGATGCCCCCTAATGTGTGAGATTAGAGAAGTATCTGCGATGGCCTAAATACATTATAAATAACCTAGGAGTGGAGTGGTAGAGAACCAGTTGGATGAACTTGATTGCTCATTACATTTTGTACTAACTTTGCATACATGGCTGCAAGAATACAATGCAAATCTATGCAGAAAATATACCAAATAAGTGTCTGTGGCCATGAATAGGTAAATACAATTGCGGTTATATGCCAAAAGTTGTCATAGTCACGAACAAGGCCCAATGAAAATCAATCTGAAGATATCTGTATACCATGAAGTACAATCTGATCTCCCATGATCACTAAAGTCAAACAGGTGCTGGTCAAATGAAAGGGAAGCAACAACTTAGGAAAGTTGCGGCCACATAGTGATGTCTTCAAGTCTTGTACACTATCCGCCAAGGGTGCAAGTCTACATCATGTGAATAAAGGAGTTGAGGTCAAACATAATGATACATCATTTGATTATTGGTCATTGAGGTATACCGTTAACAAATGCAAGACAAAATACCAATAATGAAAGTAGGTATCAAGGCACCGAGTACATTCCTACAAGTGTGAATAAAGGAGTTAGTGTCAAACACTTGAGAAATCCATTGATCAGGAGACATTGATGTATTCCCATCTGTCAATGGCGAGAGAGATTTCCACTAATGACTACAAGCCTCAAGGTACTCATAAAACTCTAGGTCCCATATCCAGAATAGATGAGTTGAAGTCGATGGAAAGAGACCCGTTGAAAGGAGAGCATTAAAGAATCTCTCATCAGTCAGCACGAGGAACAAAGCAGGAGCATCATGATTTGGTGGAGATCGGATGAAGAACATGTTCATGAACTGATGATCCTGTGTGTCTTTCGCGTGTATCAAATGCAAGCAGTACATGAAAAAGAACCCCTGAATAGCAGACAATGATGAAAATTGATGACAAAGGTGAGGAAACCATCAATAAGGCTAATGGAATCCAAGACATTGCATGAATACCAAAGTGTGAATATATTTCTTGCCGTCGAACACAAGGGAAAACACCCAATCAATGACAAATGATGAAAGGTCAATTGTTGGGTTCAAGGTGACCTATCGATGATGCAAGTAGGGACAGGGTGCATGATGAGACCATAGTATCATGTGATTCTGAGACAAACTGAGGGTATGACTGACATGTAAAGTCAATATTTCTGAGGAGTGGCCGACACAGGTTGTGAGACTTCCTTTGAACAAGAGCATGAGACATATGGTGGAGTCTGACAGCATAGACTCAATGATGTGACTATTAGATGTAGGAGGCATCAATAATGTTCTCTATAGGGACTGGAAGAGTAACCAGTCAGTAGAGAAAAATCTGTAACGAGATCAGCTTCCTAAGGCCATGCTAAAACCCAAAATTATGATGACACAAGGACTCAATAATTTTGTGCTCTGTTCAAAGGCAACACCAATGATTCCAATTATAATATAGTACTCCCTTCCCGCTCGTATTTTTTTTTTTTCATAACAAATGAATTCTATGATACAGAGGAGGAAACGAGTGTCGCAAGTAATCAAAACTAGTTCCAGCAGTGGAACGTACCTATGCTTAATGCAAGGAAATGAATGCAGGAGATGGACACTTGGGGTGATGTTTCCTCCAGGGTATAGGGTGTCAAATTGTGAAGGATATAAACAAGGCTCTGCTTGGTTGAGGATGCAAAACTGCTTAGGCAACGGTTTATAACGCAAAGCGAGAACTGGCTAAAGGCTCAATACTGCAAGAGAGGGCATGAGATGCAATCACAACTTAACGCCAAAAAATATCCTTTTTTATGTCTTATAGTCTACTTGGTGTGAAAAAGGGGTAAACTTGTGCCAAATAGACATCTTTTCAAATCCAATTTACGAGTGTGAAAAAGACAAGTTCACTTGGCGATCTTTTCTATTTTTGATAACGAGTCAGAAAAGAGATTAACTAAGACTCATGACCTTTCAAATCTAGTTTAATGAGTGTGAAAGGGACAAATCACTTGGAAATATTTTTGGTTTTTAGACGAGTCAAAAAATAGCTTAACTAAGACTCGTTTTTCTGTCTTAATCAACATGTAAAGGGGGAGGCCAAGGCTCTCATCTCGGTCTTCTACAGAAAATCAGTATCTCATGGATAGCTGACAAAAGCTTGGGAAAAAACAAAGTCCTCCAAGTTGAGGAGGAGAAAGTGTTGATGGAGGATACAGTCTCCGTGATGGTTCGAACAATGTCTCTTAATGGAAAAGACATAGGTGGGGGTATGGGATGCCCCATTAGGTCATCCCAATCAAAGGGAACTTCATCGGGACTTGGAGAGAGAGCATTCGGGGGAAGAATAAATCTCTCTCATTCAGAAGGAGTAGGGTTAGGAATTTTGATGACATGACTAAGACATGCATCACTCTCTTCAAGGAGAGTAGGGTTGACCAGAGATTTCACTGGTGTGGCCACTTCTTCAATTATAGGTTGAAGAGGATGCATAGTAACGGGGACGAGAGACACTTCACTTTCGAAAAAGGAGGCGAGGTCAGGAGGGGATTGCGGTGGTGGGACCACCTAGGTGATCAAAGTAGAAGTGGTGTGAGGAGAAACCAGGGATGTCTCAGAATCTGAAGTTCTCTTGGGTGACCCCCATGCTTCTGGTATCTCGGCAGTAACCAGACACAAGCGAGTAAGGTGATTTCCTTCACAAGTCCTACAAAGGAATTTAGGCTTACGTCTGAGACTTCTAGGCTTCTCATTGTAACTAGCGGGAGAAAAAGATTCGTCTCCTGAATGATGAATAGAGGCTGGAGATGTGACATGGCTATGATTCAGAGTGAAAAGGGTGGTGCCCCCAACATAATTAGCATAGGTTGGGTGCGAGCTGTCGACATAATTTGTAGAAGATGTTGACCCATCTTCGACGTGACTAGCAGAGGTTGGGGATGGAGCACCAGTGTGACTGACAGTGACTGGGCTAGTGATATATGGTGGTATTTGATTCCAAGGCCCTAGGAAAGATTGATTCTAAAACATTGCAAGCCAGGAAGGATCCTGGTGTACTCCCCGTCCCTGCCCAGAAGGGTGATAACTTGAACTAAAATGTTCTAAAGAAGTTTGGACGAGCATCATAACTGAGGCCTGCGAAGGGACCGAGGTCGGATAAGAATTATTCGAGTGATGATATATGTTTCCCCCTTGTGAAGGTCTCATAAATAGGGTAGCCCGAACCGTAAAATTGGTTTTCTTCGTATGAAATACCTGGAGGCATCTAAGGGCTAGTCATGGGAAAAATGTTCAAATGAACTGACATGGTGGGCAACAAATGTGTGGGTGGTGCATAGTAAGTGGGAAAGGAACCTATCTAAGCACTGGCTCCTGGAAGATCATAGTTAGCATGATATTCTAAAGGGGGGAGGTTCCAACCTCCCATGGGGATATGAATCATATCAAACAAAGAAGTAGGCATCAGAGCCATGATGCCCCCGGATCCCATGCTAGGATTCATATATGTGGACCAGGGAGAGGATTGAACGGGTGAAGACATATCAATAGAAAAATTACTAGAGACCCAAGGTGCGGACTCAGTGTTGTAGTTTTGCACACCATTGTAAAAAATGGATGGATCTGTCCCCATGAAATGAGTAGGAATCATGGGGTGGGTAGCAATAAATGAGGGAGAAAAAGAAACTCCACTATCCATGATGACAAAACCCAAAATAGACTCTTGAGTTCAACTAGTAGTCAAAGAGCATACCAAAAATTCAAACGACCAATATGCATGCAAACGAGGTAAAGTGGTTGAGTGGCCTCCCTCGCTAAAGAAGGTATGCCTCGTCCAAGAGGGACTTGAGACTCCCTGCTAAAGTTTGGAGGTAACATAATCAGTTATAGAGCCCCTCGTGGGCTTAACAACCAGTCGGTCAGATCCCTCCGGAGAGGTAATCCTCCATAAAGGTTGTGTGTTGTCCAACCTCTATCTGACCCAGGATACAAGCAAAATAACCCCTGCATGTAACCTATGAGATGCCTAAGTCAAGCAACTAATAAACCATCGTATAACTGATGAACATGCAAGCAATCGTAAGTCTGGATCACCGTATGGGCAGGGTAGAAAATCCCAAAACCTTGAAAGCACCGCCTCTCACAAAGGTATGGGTACTAGAAAGATCCCAAATATGAATAAATCCACAAAAATATCTCTGACGCTAGGCGAGTATCCAGGGGTTATCCCTTCAACTAATTTTGTGCGACCTCGTGATTAACTCCGGTGTGAGCGGAGCCTCCTGATATTACCAATTATACAATGGACTTCTCAACTCCTTGTCTCAGACACATATGTCTATTTAATTGCCTTGGATAAGTTTATTCACAAAATCTTATTCCAAGGCACTAAATCCTAGGCTAGTTTGTGCACCCTAGAAATAAAATCATGACTAATCAATTTTACTTTAAAGTGTAAATTGTATTGGTCGTGATTACTCAAGAGGGTATGGAAATGAAACTCATGATGTTATGACTCTGCAAAAGATAAATACGAATATAATGAAAAGTCTACCTTTAGCTTTTCAATGAATGACATGCTAATAAAAATAGTGCAATTTTCAATCTCAACTCTGCAATTCAAAAGTAAAATGCAATCTTTTGGTAAATGTACTAAGCTAATGATAAAGGTTCAAAGACAAAAACGTTAACCAATGCAAAATGCCTATTTTTTTTGCATTTTCAATATATTAAAGAAAAAATGCATGGACTAAAAAGAAACCTGATATATAAATTCTACTGTGTATAAATGAAATGACTCAAGCAAAATACCAATCAGCCAAGCAAATAGCCTAGGGTTCAAGGACAAACCAAAAAATGAAAAAAAAATGAGAAAGACTACGCCCATAAATTCAACTCCCAACAGGCTTCCTGTCAACCCAGAGAAGCTCAACAGGCACTACAGAGACCTAAGAAGGCTCAACAACCATCAAAAATCACCCAACAGTCACTAAACCAAGCAAACAAGTAAGAAAAAGTGGTATACACGAATGTTCAATAGAAAAGTGTGTATATACGCAGCTTGCAGAGAGGAAGCACGTGTGTGTACACGACTATCAAGGCAAAAGGAGCGTACATGCTTTAAAACAAGGCCAGGCAAGGGCAAAAAGGCTGAAAACTCATACTCATAGTGAATAGAATATGCCAAGCAGTGATACGACAATAAACACAAAGGAAAAAGAGCGATGCAAGAAGAAAAAGTACTTCAACCCTTAGAAGGAAGATCTATCCCTAGTGGAGTCACCATTTCTGTTGTGAGGGACAAACTCTCTATGGCCAAGGGTAAACCACAAAAGACAGGTATGACTGCAGAAATCAACTCAATTCCATTGTATTCTATATAAACTAATGAGCAAGATAAGAAAGAGGCCTACCTCGATCCAACATTTGATGATGTTCCATTGTTGAGCACTCCGGCCCAAAGCTTTATACCTGAAATAAGTTCTCAACAAACAAGAAAAGAAAGTATATAGTGATGATGTAAAGGGGTTAGCATATTAGATAGAATAATCCATTAAGAAACATTACAAACATGCCCATGGATAATAATCATATATTTGCATGATACCAATAGGATGGAAAAGGAGTATTTCTATTAATAATTAATCAACAGAAGTGTCAACATTACAAATTTCCATGTCAGCATGGTTCGAAACCAAGAAACCAAGTCCCTTCCAGCTGGGTCTCCACCACTTCAATCCTCTACCAAAGGAAAGCTCAAAAGAGAGAGACAATGAGATTCTCTCAACAATAGGGAAAAAGCTTGGGGGCTGAACACTGTGTTCAGATTTGAGGGACAAAGGGATGTAGACTCAATATGAAGTAATTTCTCCAGAGTAACTTTGCTCTCAAAGTTGAATGCTTTCTCCTTTTTCCATGGCTCAAAATTGTGCTCTTATAGCCTTCAAAATGCAACTGAAGGGATGAGTCAAAACGTTTCCAGTATATGGAAGGCCAAGGATCAGAGATCTCTTGTCGTGATATGGAAACCCGACTCCATTTTTGTATTTTATGGCACAAATCCCGATGTATGCGGGTTGTAGTGGAGCAGCCTGCATATACACTTGTTGTATAGCTGATAGGGTGAGTATATGTGGAAAAATGTATATTTTTAGCTCTGGATTCATCAAAAAGGGATGATAAGTCTGCATAGGGAAATGGAAAAAGGCCCTTTGTGCAAGATATCAATGGTGAGGCAAATCTTGCTATAACACAAACTCAAAGAAAAATTATAAATACATCTAGCTCTACAAATTTTGCATTGTTATCCATGAGTGAACCCCAAAACATTGTGCAAGCAAGCCAAAATGATCATTGGAATAAAGCCATGAATGAAGAACTAGATCAAATAGAAAAAAACGAGACTTGGGATCTTATTCCAACACCCAAAAACAAGAATGTAATTGGAACCAAATGAGTACACAAAAACAAGTTAAATGAAGATGGACAAATAGTCAGAAACAAGGCCAGGTTGGTATGCAAAGGGTATGATCAAGTTGAAGGAGTGGAATTTGAAGAAACGTTTGCCCCTATTGCAATAATTGAAGCTATAAGAATGTTTTTGGCTTTTGCATGCTATAGAAAATTCAAAGTCTACCAGATGGATGTCAAATCAACATTTTTGAATGGTGACCTTGAAGAAGAAGTTTATGTTGAGAAATTAGAAGGTTTTCTGCTAACTGACAAAAAGGATTATGTATGTCAATTAAAGAAATCCCTATATGGGCTAAAACAAGCTCCAAGAGCTTGGTATTATAGACTTGACAAGTATTTTCACTAGAAATGATTTAAAAAAGGAACAATTGATAGCAACCTTTTTTTTTTACTTGGAATAGAGCCTGAGGAAACCCACCAGGAACTTCCCCTCATTTCGAGGATGGTACCTGGGGTAAACCAAATTTTGTAGAAAGTTGAGGCTTTTTTGATAGCTTTCTCATTTAAGAGCTCAACATGTCACTTGCGGGAATTGAACCTAGGTGGGGGGGAAAACACCCCTCAACACAAACCACTCGGGCTAAACCCAATTGACTGTTGATAACAACTTATATCAAAGTTGAAGGTAATCATATTTTAATTATTGTAGTGTATGTTGATGATATTATCTTTGGCAGTAACATTGGATTAATGAGTAAGAAGTTTGCAGTTTCAATGCAACAAGAGTTTGAGATATCCATGTTAGTTGAACTCTCCTTCTTTCTTGGCTTACAAATTCATCAATTAGAAAAATAAATTTTCATTTCTCAAAGTAAATATCTCAAGGAAATCTTGAAGAAGTTTGTCATGGAGAACTACGCACTAGTAAGAACTCGCATGACTACCAGTTTCAAACTCATCAAGCATGATGGTGCTCCAAAAGTATATCAAACCATGTACAGGTCTATGATAGGAAGTTTACTCTATCTCATATCTTCAATCCATGACATCCTACAAGTAGTAGGTTTGGTAGGTAGGTTTCAAGCCAATCCTAAGGAAACTCGTGTTCTTGTGGTCAAAATAATATTTAGATATTTGCAAGGCACTGTTGATTATGGCTTGTGGTATCCAAAAGACACAAACCTCATCCTTAGATCTTATACAGATGTAAACTGGGCAGAAGCATTGATGATAGAAAAAGCACTAGTGGAGGCACATTCTTCCTTGGAAACATTTTAGTCTCCTGGATCAACAAGAAACAAGCCTCCACATCTCTCTCTACAACTGAAGTCAAATACATAATAGTAACATCCTGTTGTTCTCAAGTGTTGTGGATTAAAAAAAATCACAAGGATATTCAAGTTCCTTGTGATCAAACTGTCTCCATCATGTGTGACAATACAAGTGCTATTAATCTCTTTAAAAATCATGTTCAACACTCTTAGACTAAGCATATACCAATAAAATATCATTTTCTCAGAGAACACGTTCAGGATCAGGTGGTCAAATTAGAGTTTGTTCCTTCCAAAAATAAGATTGAAGATATTTTTACTAAGTCATTACCCAGAGAACCCTTTGAGTATATCAGGAAGAAGTTGAGGGTGATCTCATATTCCCTTCCTCAATAAATAACACCGTCCACTACTTCGAAATGTGCACAATTGAAGTTTATTATGGATCTCGATGGTATTTTGTTTAAGGATGGCTTTGTGCACACAAAGAGGTTTGGAGGAGAGAATATGCCAAGTCCTTTTTCATTTCTATCAAAGGTGGAGAATACCATAAAGGCCATTGATATGGAAATTGTGCACATTGAAAGGGGAAGAAACTTGTAGTTGCGCACATTGAAAAGGGGATCAAAGTGTAGTTCCACACATCAAAAGGGCATAGCTTAGCATAAAGGCCATTGTTTTGGCAGTCACCTTTTAGAACATAAAATAAGGCTCTTTTGCTTGCCATCAATGAAAAAGGGGGAGTTTGTTACACATATGTTGTCATTGATGTCAATGAAGTAATGTTCACGGCGCACAAGACAATATGTTGCACATACAATGGAAGTGTGTGAAAGATAAATAGAAATGTAGAAGAAGACTGAAAGGCATAGAGATGACCATAGGAATGTATGAAGTGAAATCGAAGAAAAATGAAGTTGAATGACCCTCAGATCGAGATGATTCCAGTGTGACAGAGTGGACTGAGATGAAATATGTGGAAGTTGTGCGATATAGTGGATTGCGATGAAATATGTGGAAGTTGCGTGATAGAGTGGACTACGACGACATATGTGGAAGTTTCACAAATGAAAATCTATTGGATGCCTTAAGCCTGTGCGATGAATGGTGCAGTGGAGTGTGACAAAATGAAGCCTGTGCGACAAGCGACAGAGTGGAATGTGATGGGATGAACAGAGTGACTAGGTGAGCGCACTAGAGGGAAAGTGAGACAAGATGAAGACTTGTGACTTGAGCCTTGGGCTCTTATTCTATCTACGCAGCTGGTTCTCTATAGACTAGAATTTGAGTTGTTGTGTCATTCATGAGGAGACGCTCTGATAAACTAGGTTTTGTTGTTGGAGATGAGATGGAGCTCATTCATAGGAATAATTGGTACGTCTAATTTAGTCAAAGAATATCTAGTCGTAACTGGATATTTATTTGTTCAATATTTGTACACAATATAATTTTCATGTGTCCACATGCTTATTTAGACATAAGTGTAACTCACAGGACTTTGATTTGGTCAAGATATTCCCACAATGTAACTGTCCTGTGTCTACATAATTTATTTAGACAGAAGTGTAACTGAAAAGACTTTGATTTAGTCAAAATATTTCCACAATGTAATTGTTATGCATCCACATACAGGAAGGGAAACTCATGAAAAAAAATTATAATAAGGATGCCATTTGTTTTATTAACGAGTTGATAATGAGAGGAAAAAATTCTCGTGATTGTTCAAAAGAATTGAACTGGATATTTATCAGTTTTTCTTAATTGTAGAAAAGTCTTGAAAAGGTCCAATTGTCTAAGAATATTTTTTAAACTCAATTCAAGGTGGCAGGGTGGTGCTAGGGTGAGTTGAAGTTCACTGAGGATTAGTGTCCTCATTATATACGATAGGTTGGTTCCTAAGAGGATTAGTGTCCTCATTATCTGGGACAGTTTGGTTCCTAAGAGGATTGGTGTCCTTATTGTTTGCGAGAGGTTGATTCCTGAGAGGATTGGTGTCCTCATTTGCGATAGGTGGGTGCCTCTCAAGATGAATAATTGTAAATTGTAAGTTGGTTCTTGTAGAAGAACATAAAGAAAGATGTTTCATGGTTTTCTCCATCAATGGGTTTCCAGATAAAAATTATAGTGTAATGTGTTTTCTATGTTGTGTTTTGTGTTCTGCATGTATTTTTTATTAAGTAAGAATTTCTAAATAACTTTAATTCGTTGAAAGGAAATAAAATTGAGAAATCAGATACAATATTGATTCAAACTCCCCTCTCAATATTCTTGTAAGTTATAACAAAGATTCATAGAAGGCCTTGGAAGATGAAACCAAGAGTCATCTACTTAATGTATTTATGTATGGCTCACATTAATGAAATACACATAGCATGGATTTATTCCCTTTTCCCAATAGTGGTATCAGAGTTGGTTAATTTTAACTCAATGATTCTCTGTTGTGTATAGAAACGCCCCTAAGATTTGTCTCTTTGTTTATTCCCATTGAGATCTGTCTCTCTTGTCGTGGGCATCTCAAGTATTACTCTGCCATTCACACCCCTCCTCTCGCTCGTAGGTCCTCATTTTTATTTCAATTTCTGACTCAAATCTTGTCCTTCTCAAATCTCGTATTGTAGTTCTCTGCTTCAAATCTAGTAATTCTCAAAGATTGTATTTTAGTTATGCATGTTCAAATATTATTCTATTAAAGACCATATTTCAATTCTTCCATTTAAATCATGTATGTTTAAATATCACACTTCACTTCTCCTAGTTCAATCCCCTGTCTCTCTTGACTTGAGCCCCTTGTTGGATTCACCTTGAACTAGATCTTCCCACTACACAAAACAAGATCACAATCTCAACCACTCTTTGCCTACTTACCTCAGGTAAAACACACCTTGAGTGCAAGCGATAGTGTGTCTCATTTTTCCTATTGTGTGGAGGGATTTAACATTTTGGAGGCCTATAAAAATTGAATTCAAGCGTCAGGATGAATTTTTGTACAAAAACCTTAAAGGGTAACCACTTCACTATTGAGGTGCAACCCATGGATACTGTTAAGAAGCAAATAGATCAATTTCAAGGAGCACAAACTTACCCAAGTGGACAATGAGACGATAGTGAAAGAAGACATGGAAGAAACAATTTTAGAGGTAGGGGGTAGGCACAACCAAGGTGAGAGATATGATCTTCACTATGCCCATTGCGACAATAATGGACATGAATTGAAAACATACATAATTCCTTGGGAGAAGATCAACGACAAGAAAGATTAGAAATAAGACAAAGATAAAAAAAATCAGATCTGGAGAAAGGTAAAGCACCTGAATGTGCTCATTATATTGTTTTCCATTGCAATATTGTAGTAAATGAAGATTTATTTAATACTTCATTTTCTTCTTGGAGAGATGCATGGCTTCTTGACACAAGTGCAACCTGCCACCTAACCTTCCAAAGAGACTTCTTTGAATATTTCAATGACAATGTCAATGGTATAGTCTATTTTGTAGATAAATCAAGACCCAAACCTTTAGGAATTGGCACCATCAAGCTCAAATTGTCTAGATTCCTAGACTTTCACCCACATGATGTACTCTATCCTTGTTAGCTGTGAAGGAAATTGCTATCGCTTGTGCACATTCGACAACAAGGCCACACTATTCATATCTTCAATGGAAATTTTGAAATAAGGAAGGCTTCTGACAACATGGTCGTTATGATATGAGTGGAGGATGAAAGATCACTAAAGTTGAAAGAGACATCTGTTCATGCACAAAATTATGCATACCTCTCTCACCATGATGAAGGTACATTTACATATAGTCTCTTATGGCATGTCATATTTGGACACATTAATTATTACTATCTTCATTTTTGAAAAAGAATGGTGTTTCTAGTTTTCCTACTATTCCTAGGAAATTGAAGCAATGTGATTCTTGTATCCTTGGAAAACATAGAGAACAACCTTTCCATGATTCCACTTCCAGAAAATGTAGAAAATTTAGATTGATACATTATGATTTGTGTGGCCCCATGACTATTCCATCTGCTAATGGAAATAAATATATGATGTATTTTATTGATGATTACACCAGGATGTGTTGGGTGTACTGGTTGAAAGATAAATCATAAGGTTTTGAAACTTTAAAAAAATTTCATGTATGGATCCAAAATGAAGCACAATCACATACTCAAACTCTTCATACTAATAATGGAGGGGAATATACATATAATGAATTTCAAAACTATCTTCACTGATATGGGATTCAACATCAAACCACATTTCCATACAATCCTCAACAAAATGGTCTAGCTGAAAGAATGAATGGGACTCTCTTAAATATGGTTTGTTCCACGATGTTTTTCAAAAATGTGAAATTGATGTTTTGGGATGATGTGGTTCTATGTGCAGTATATGTGAAAAACAAGAGTCCATCTGATGCTCTTGGGAAAAAGACTCCTTATGAAATGTGGTATGGTTGCATTCCTTTAGTGAGGCATCTTAGGGTCTTTACTTCCACCTATTATGCCTTAATTCCTAAGGAGAAAAAAAACAAGCTTGAAGCAAGGAATTAGAAGTGCATATTCTTGGGGTACTCAAATACAACCAAGGCATATCATATTTATGATGAGGTAAACAAGAATTTCATTATTTACAGAGATGTAATTTTTCTTGAATCCACCAAGAATGACAAAATTGTTGAGAGACAACTTGATCATCTGGATAGATTCACCCATGTAAAGACATATCATGAGTTTGATGATGATATTCCACATCTTGAAGGGGAAATATCTATCTTGTATCAATCTCTGGAATATCCTTTTGAAGCACCATCTCACCCCCGTGAAGAATTTCTATCCACTTCATTAGAAAAAGAAGTTTGTTTGGATGATGTGATTGAGAAGATTGAAAGGTTGAAACTTGATGGAAATGAAACACCATCTCAATCAATGGATCAACCTGAACCATTTTAGAAAGGTCCACCAAAGTGGCTTATAAAGACAATTAAAAGTGTTCATCTTGATGAGGTTGGAAATATAGGAACCAAAATTTCTATAAGACAAGATGGAGGTGACATAGATAACTCAAATTTAGGTGATGCAGATGATATGGATGTTTAATATGATTGTGAATTGAATTTATCTGCTAACTTTGAACCAACTTCCTTTGAATAATTTTCTTCTCATGATTAGTGGAAAGAATCCATGCAGAAGGAGTATGATTCTCGCATCAAGAATGGGACGTGGAAGTTGGTGGACCCTCCATTTAGAACCAAACCAATTGGTTGCAAGTGGGTCTTCAAGGACAAGTACAAATCATATGGCTCACTTGAAAAGCGCAAACCAAGGCTTGTGGAAAAAGGATTTGCATAGAAATAAGGCATTGATTATAAGGAGACTCCCCTCCCTACAGTAAAATGGGCTACCATTTGTACTCTATTTTCCTTGGGAGCGCATAATGGATGTGAAGACTACTTTCTTGAATGGAGACTTGAAAGAGAATGTCTTCATGTCTCAACTAGAAGGTTTTGTTGTGAAGGGACAAGAACATAAAGTATGTAAAATCATCAAATCCTTATATGGCCTGAAACAAACACCACAAGACAGGTATGAAAAGCTAACTGAGCATCTTCTGAAATTGAATTTCAAGCACTTTAATCTTGATGATGCAAATATGTTTGTCATGAAAGTTGGAAGAAATGTTGTATATATTGTAGTGTGTGTAGATGATATGTTGATAACAGGGAACAATTAAAGCTACATTTCATCCATAAGGAAATAATTGAAGAAAGGATTTGAGATGACATATTTGGGACATATTCACTACTACTTGGGCTATGAAGTGACTCAAAATCCAAAGTACATATTCATCTCCCAAAAAAATTAAATAGGAGAACTATTGAACAAGTTTGGCATGTGTTATACCACAAATTTCCACAACAATTACATTTGTGAGATGGCCTAGCCATTCTCCCATATGGCCTATCCCTTCTCCCTAGCTTGAAACCTTAAATCCCATCCTCCTTCATCAAACTCATCTAAAAAAAAAAAAAATTGTTTCCATCCATGGGTCACCCATGTGAAAACTGCAGATGTTTTCACCTTGCTAGTTTTCAACTCGCGGATGCCCTCAAAAAATATGAAAAAATAAAATATTCCACATTTTTGGGTGTGTTTTTCTGTTGGGCTTGTTCCCAAACTTCCCTTGGCCCATACACAATGGAATAAAACCACCTAAACCTCTTGAGGATGGTATAAAGTAACCTATGAGGGCATGGATGAGGAGGACAACCTAGGTGCAAGATTATGTTGATGAATTTGCAAGCTTCCCTTTTTGTCCTTGATCCTCTAAGTAACATCCCCCTAATCTAGAACTTGTTTTCCAACATTCCTTCCTCCCCCATATGTGGTTGTAGGGTGTGTTCCTATCCCTTCTGAGTCATCCGAGGAGGAGCCATCATGTTGAGTTGATGCTTGAAGGGCCAATGGAGGAACCTGGGTGGTTAGATTCGAGGCAGTGCTAGCGGCTAGATTCAGGTTGTAACTATGTACTTATACTGTTTTCAATAAAAGAGTTCTATTTCCCTCCATACATGTGTAAATTGATTCAATATATGGATATATGCTAGTTTGCTTCATATACGTGAATTTTTGCACATTGTATGTATGCTTTGAATTCATAACTACCTTGTTGCACCATAGACTTGATCTTCTTTTGCAGGTTGATACCAGTGGAGATCGGGAGAAAAATAAAAGGTGGAAAGTGAGGATTTACATCAGATGTAGGATACAAGGTGTGAGGCCTCTCCTTCTCTCTTTCTCTCCTTCTCTCCTTAAAGTAGTTATTTTGTTATAGCATTGTTGTGTGTGAGGATAGGTTCTATCTTTTACATATGGCCTCGCTTTGTTGTGACATGACCCAAGGTCATAGGGGAAAAATCCAATAACAACATGACTAAGTGTGACCCTCTCTCTACTCCAATGGAACATAATTTGAAGCTCACATCAAAAGAAGGGAATGAATTTGAGGATGCAACCAAGTACATATATTTTGTGGGAAGTCTTATCTACCTTACCACCACTAAACTAGATATTTCATTTGTTGTTGGGATTCTTTCCAGGGAGATGAAAAACCATTATGAAGGACATTAGTCTACTACAAAAAGAGTTTTAAAATACTTGAAAGGAACTCAACACTTTGGAATCAAGTATTCTAAGGAAAATGACTTCAAATTGATTGGATATTTTGATTCATACTTTGATGGGGATAAATAAAATGGAGTGTAAACTTCAAGATATCCCATGAGTCTTGGGTAAGCAACTATGTTCTAGATATCACACAAACAGTCAGTTTCAACAGACTCCACAATAGAGGAATAATATGTGGAAGTTGTAGAAGCAACAAAGGAGATTCTGTGGCTCAAGAAAATACTTGAATATTTGTAGGAGAAACATGTGAATTATACTCCTCTTCTGGTTGACAATACTTCTGCATTCAAGTTGGTCAAGAATCCCAAATTCCATGATTTAACCAACCAAATCAACACAAAGTACCATCTGATTTGTTATCATGTAGAGGCCAAGGCTATTTACATGAGACATTGTTCCTCAAATGAGAAAATTGTATACATCTTCACCAAAGTGCTTGGAAGAAAAAAAAACTTAAAACTTCATAATGATGCTTGGACTCACAAACACCGCTTCGGATTAAGGGCGAGAATTTTACATACCTAATACTTGGGGATTTAGCTACATTGTAAATATATTTATACATATTAATCTAGGAGAAATATGAAGATCCATGAGTCATTGGAGGTCTTGGAAGATGAAACCAAGAGTCATCTCCTCAATGTATTTATGTATCAGTCACATTAATGTGTTATAGAAAGATTTGTCTCACCCTATGCAATCTTGCACATAAGGCATTTTTCCATTTCCCTATGTAGACTTGTCATCCCTATTTGTAAAATCCAGAGCCAAAAATACATATTTTTCCACATGTATGCATCTTGCATACTATAAATCATGCGTATACACAGGCTACTCCACTACAACCCACGTACATCGGGATTTGTGCTAGAAAATGAAAATTAAGGTCAGTTTTCCATGTCACGACAAGAGATCTATGATCCTTGGTCTTTCATATACTGGAAACATCCCGACTCGACCCTTCAGTTCCATTTTGAAGGCTATAAATGGGCCAATTCTGAGCTATGGAAGACGAAGAAAGAATTCAACTTTGAGATAAAAGTTACTCTGGAGAAATTATTTACTTCATATTGAGTCTGCATCCCTTTTTCCTTTAAGTATGAACACAGTCTTCATCGCCCAAGATCTTCCCTTATTGATTGAGAACCTCATTGTTTCTCTCTTATGAGCTTGCCTTTGGTGGAGGATTGAAGTGGTGTAGGCCCAGCTGGAAGGAACTTACTTTCTTGGTTCTTAACTGTGTCGACATAGAAGTCTATAATATTTTCACTTTTGCTAATCATTTATTAATAGAAATACTCCTTTCCTGCTGTTGGGATCTAAAGATGTCCTAAAAACAACATTATTATGACATTAATTCATCAATCAATGATTCTTCTTCTCTTTCAAGAATGTCAGCAAAGTCTATGCACCTATATAACCTCTATGCATCAATCGAAGGTAGGTGTTGGCACAAGAATTTTGCTTATTGCCTACGTAGGTTCTTACCTTTCGTTTTCAATACCTCATCCTCTAGAGATGCAACCTATGCTATATTTGACATGCAGCTGTTCCGTTCAAATGAATGACACTACCTACAAAGGGAACAACAATCGTAACAAAGGGAATGACAGTTGTTCCATTCAAATGAATGACACTAAAATGTTGAACCAAACTAATGTCGTATTAATTGTGTTGTAGTACTTTCCCAACCATTTAATTTGTCAATCCAAGGTTTGTAGGCTTACAAAGCACACACACTATATGTGAAGGACCGAAGTGGAATAAATATAATCTAACTCTCCTTAAATCTGACACACACTTTCGAAATGAAATTGCTGAAATAAAATTAATCTAGGAATGGGAAATTACATGAAGGAAAAGAAATACAACATGTGAAGAGTTTAATTACAAACACCATATATGTGAGCTCACACCAATGAAGCTATCTCAAATTACATTACGAGAATCAAATGACATATCATGAAATAATAATGAAAGCATGAATCAAACTAAGAATCCCTTTCTCCAAAATTACAAAAACTAGACTCTACATAAAAATCTAAGACTAATCCATCTTCCTAAGATTCATTCCAGACTCATGAAATGGAGAGAGAGCACTCTCTTTTATACATGAGAGCCTTGAAGATAAGATACCATCTCATAATTACAGATCCACTATTATCTCAACTACTTCTCCATTATTACAAAATATGAGCCCTTCAAATCCTCACACATATCTCTCATACATGTTGGATAAGATATGCCAACCAAATCTCCATGATCTTCTCCTTGGAATAGGCTTTGAATAAATATCTCCTTGAAATGGTGGAGGATATATTCGAGAATTATTTTTGTATTAACTCCTAGACATTACAAAGCTCACACATTTTTGAGATATATATGAAAAACATCTTGATGTTATAATATTTAATCATAAATTCCTTTTTAATACTAAAATGAACAAAGTGGAAAATAATAATATGAAACCCAAATATATTTATTAAAATGATATGATGAAAGGTTAATGGGGGATGAAATGTGAAGAATGACGAAGGGAAAGGTGGATGAAAATACGACATTTATGAGTCCCAACATACCCCCCAACTGAACTTGTTGCATGTCCACATGCAACTGTGCATGGATCTTCTCAAGAAATTTTGGTATTTGAATTTCGGCTTTGAGTGATGATAATGAATGTTTCCAGGATGGGATTTACATGAGTAACAACTGACATTTTCTTATGGTTGGTTCTTGTGTGACAACCATGAATATAAAGAATGTTGGTTCTTGTGTTAAAAACATTCATTTCATTATTTGTTCTCTTGTTGTTATTATAATAATTTACCCATATACTTACTGGAAAATATAAGCTATCAATGTGCATAAGGAAACATCACTGAGTATAAGAAAGCCCTTTTTCATCTTTGTGAATCATGCCAATATGTATATCAATTCTTATGAAGAAAAGTGCAACAGAGTATCGTTGGAAAATAAATGTTGGTAAATGGTAAATGAGATGAAAAATGGAATGATGGTAGTGGAAAAATGGAGTGATGATAGTGAATAAAGTCCCCTAACCCCCAACTGATTTGGTTTCATTTCCGCATGCAACTTGGCATGGGTCATAGAAGTGAAAAGGAAATGGATCTTGGTGAGGGAATTTTCCAAATTATTCATCGCTAGCAGTTGAGGAATTACATGATTAAAGTTTAGAAAATAACATACCTCCACTTACCCAAAATGTTGATGAACTATGTAATAGGAATATGGTTGATGCGTCTGCTGGAGCATAGAAGATGTCACTGCTGCAGAATCATGAAAATGTAACTGCAAATGTTGTAGTTGCAACTGCTATAACTGTTGGATCAGAGAATGTGAAGTGGAGGAATCTGAATTGTTGTTGATGAATCATGGAAAAGAGGAAGTATGAAGGTGGAACTGTGGTACTCTCATATAGATGAAGCTACTGAGGGAGTCATGAAAAAGTGCATAGTCTTCACTTGCTACAACCCCGATGGTACAATTCTAGTCATGCAAATGAATGTGTCGATGTCGAGCATGAAGAGAAGTCATTGGATTACCGGCCATTGATGAATGCCATTAACCAATGCGAGGAAAACTCACCATTGATGACAATGACTGCCAAGGTACCCGAGTACATATTGCGAAGTGTGAATGAATGAGTTGATGTCGAGTCACTTGCAAGATCTAACGATCAAGGGACATTGATGTATTCCCATGATTTTCAGTGAGATAACTTGTCATTAACGCATGCAAGCCTTTAGGTACTCAAAATGGACTCTAGTATATATCCTAGATAAGGTGTTGAGGTCGATGGGGTAAGACTTGTTGAAAGGTGTGCCTTAAGGAATCCCACATCAATAAACGTGAGTTTTGATAAAAAGATTGATAGGACTATAGGAAAGATCTCACTAGCAACAATGTTTATGGAAAAGCAATTTAATCATGGAAAAGAAGGTAACCGGTTTTATTCAAAAAGAAAAATGAAATGGAAAAAGAAAGAAAAAATGTATGTGACTCATAAAAGAATGGGCATATGTGAAGTTGTGACTGATAAGGTGATGGAAAGTGGAATTCAAGACATGGATGACTAATGTGCATTTGAAGGAAAAATGGGGGTAAACATTCATGATGCAAATGGGGTTATGAAAGGTTTCTGTGTAACAAAAAATGTCATGATGTTTATGATGAGTAACAACTCCTTCAAGCAGTCAACAAAGCATGTTTTTTTTTTTTTTTTCAAAAGTTTTGTGATTCTTGAAAATCACTTCAGAAGAAAAATGCGATCATCTTTGAACCTGAAAAATGTGGGTACTAATCCTACAAGCAAACTTGTGAGAAGTTCAAAAAAAATGTATCATGCAGAAAGAAGTACGAATGTGGTAAAATAAAATTACTTGTTTCCATTGCGCACTTGTTTCATTGTTTGTAGCGTGAAGTGATTTGAGAAAAACAAATCATCGTAAAGCGTAAAAAACATGTTTGGAAATTATTGTTTTAAGGAATGATGAAAACGTCCATTTGCAATTTCATTTGAAATTTTATTTGTTTTTGTTGTTTTGATTTTTAAGTTTGTGTAAAACTTTTTCTCTTTATGGTTTTCTTCTTATTATATATTTTTTATAATAAAACAAAACAAATAAAGAAAATTATTTTTATTATTATAATCTTTTTATAAGAAAGATTTTTTTTTGTGTAAATTTTTTCTTTTTATGGTTTTATTATTATTATATATTTTTTTATAATAGAACAAATCAAGTAAAATAAATTCTTTTTATTATAATAATTTTTTTAAAACAAATAAAAAAATCATTTTTTATTGTATAGATATATTTTTATAATAAAACAAAACAAAAGAATGGGATTTTCATTAGGAAATTGAGGTCGTCACTGAAATCATCCTTTTCTTCACAGAAACCTTCATCTTTCTATACCTGCACCACCAGGCCACCATGAATGCCCCATGCCGATATGAGAAGTTTGTGGCGCCCGAGGGCACTAAAAAAAAAGTGAGCTATGAAGATTATGAATGCTACAACTTTCGTCATCAAAAGAGAAGACCACACAATTGGCAATATCGTTCACATGAAATTGCACATGGATCCAAATGTGCTCTTTTCTAGATACAAATTGCCACATCCGTTGCAATATAAGATTCTTCTCAGGATCCAAACTACAAGCCAGTCTATAAATCGTTCCCATTTTGATGTTGTATCAATATCTGCATCTGAAAGAGACTGAAGAAAAGACAAATTCAACCCCCAGTCATTCAAACTTTCCCAGGAATTATGTTTCCCATTGCGCATGCAAGTTAATGCCACTGCCCGTTTCAGAACCACAATCATTATTGCTCATAAAATCATCGCCACTCAATTCTCATACATGATCTTTTTGACATCAATTCTGCATTTCTGGTAAGTGATAAGCAATAGGTAAGTGATATGCTTAAGCATTTTATACATAAACCAATCAAATGACCATTTTGGCACGCTATAACATAACTTTAATCCTTGGGGGAATCAACCGTGAATGCTCGAAAACCAAATTAAATGCCCATTTTCACGTGTTGTAGCCCCGCGCTTTCACCTGATGAGTGATAACCCGACCTTATTGGTCTCTTCTTTGGATCCATACTCCGTATTCAAATTCCTACTTTGCAGATGCCAATTTTGTTCAAAGATCTTCCCCAATCCAGTATTTCTGAGTCAATTCTTGTTTCCACGGTGATCACTCATCCAAGAATATCAAATGGCAGGACCAACCCAATTGATCATTCCATAAAGTGCAGTTATGGTTCACCCTGGCAATGGAATAGTAACGAGAGAAAAAGTAACACGACATTATATCCCTTTCTCTATCTAGTCTAACAAGTTTAGAGCTGGTTTGGATACGTGATGCTTACTTGGATTCTTGCAACAGGGATGCCAGAGCGGACGCGATAGAAACACAAAATAAAATATACTGTTGTCGGTGGAACACAAGATTCAAAATCCTGAATTGGTCTTCAACCTGCATTGTAATCAAAACAAGAAATTAATTATAACCCTTCCATATTTCTCATTGGATCATCCATTCATTTCCAAGAAGAATAAAAGGCGAGATAAATCAAACAGTCAATCATCATAAACATAGAGGGACTGGAAATCAAATATTGTTCCACTGCACCACAGATAAAACAATTATTCGAAATATCAGAAAACGGTTTTAAAATCCGTGTATTGAGATCTAATAGTAAACCAAATACGAGAGCGACAGGTGCCAGAGTATTTGGTAGGTATATTGTTAGAGATTACGACATTAGAGTCCAATCCATTGGCATTATTGTTTTGGAAAATTTTCATCAAAACTCGGTAGGCAACAACCTTGGTTACCTATCCCTTATTCTTCGAGGAAATATTAGCACATAACATGCTTCCGCGATAAGGTTCCATTGAGAGAAAGCAACGAAGAAGCAATTTTATGAGCTGGACTAGACATTTTTCAAGGAATGAAATCGAATTTAGAAAGGTGGGGCTTGGGAATCTGGGATACAGATTTCACCCAACTCTAATATCATAGGAGTTTATGCAACTTACTACAGAGCTAAATCTCCAATATAGCATGTTCTGACATATCCCTAGAACTGTAGTGCATTTGTATGTGTTTTCACTTCTGATGTTCCTAAATCTGTCGTTGGAGAACCATAGCTTGTTCCAAAATCATCTAAGCCAGCAACGGGAGAGGAGGAAGAAAATGCATAGGCAGGGCCAACTTATCTTACTATTCCAACTTCCCCACCACCATCTCACTCAACATTCCTTCCATCCCCATAGGCAAAGGGGAAAATATGGGATAAACTCATCCAATTCCAGTTTCAAAGCTCGTAGTATCCCCTTTAGATAGATATCTATACCATGTTTATGACCCAACAACAATGGATGTTGAGCCATCATCCTAATTATATAGCCTTTTTCGCTAATTACCGTGTTTCTCTATCAACCAACTCACTACTAGCTAGAAAGAAGTTGAACATGTTATTCTTTCAACCATCTAGTGAATGAATCAATCGAAATGATCCAAATGTGCATCATATATTGATTGCACATTGTTTTTCCCCTCTATATCACACGAATTGGTATGTATTTCGGTGGAAATATCAGAGAGAAATGCACGCCTCCAGGCTCAACAAAATAGTTTCTACTGCATCATTGGAACTCATGGTATTGTTATTTTATTGCTCCTTTTTTATTGCAGGTTTAATTTCCAGGTGGAAATAGGATGAAGAGGGTAGTACTGCTACTCAAAACCAAAAATGGACTAGTTTGAATGTTAAAAACAAGAAGACCCCGTTCAACCGATTGCAACCGGGATACAACTTCAACCATTGTTTCAGTATGTAAAAGCTCAAAGGATTCATCCGCCTAAATTTGCAAACCAATTTTGTTTTATTCAACTAATGATTTATTGTTCTTACTTGCAGGTCTAGGATGGACGAGCCACATTTTTTTAAGTTAAAAAAAATTTAATAATTTTTTTTTATTTTTATTTTTATTTTTTTAATTTGTTTTTAAAAAATGAAACTGAAAAATGTAAAACAAATTGAATTTTTTTTTAGCAAATGGAGATAAATGATTTGCAAATTAAGGATGAAATCGATTAGGCATGTTTGCAAAACATTAATTTATTCATTCCTGAAAAAGTTAAAGATATCCTACTTTCTGATCCTCGCGATCCCACGAAGCGCAAAGGAGAGCTTACTTATTCTAAATGAAAGCAAAAACTGAAAATGAAAGCATGTTTTTTTTTTATTCATTTACCGTACCTACTCTACGCTAATTAAAAATTAAAGATTAGTTACGTGTAGTCAAATAGCCAATGTAGCCAAGCACGCAATAGTAATAAGAATATGTTGTCTTTCAATTTCAAAAATGAGAATCAGAAATATGTATAAACGTGCAAAATTAGTTGCTGAAACTCTAAATTAACAAAATAAAAAGAAAAACTAAATGGAACTAACATGGTACTCTCTTGAAACCATCATTTGATCAGGATTTCGTAGGCACAATTTTTCTTGCTCAGATCATGCTGCATCTCCTTGTTGTCCTCCTCGACCTCCTGCTCGCCTAATTATTCTTCATTAAATATGCAAGATTCTTCGTATGTTGATTCATCGTTTGTTGTTGGAGGAGTAATTAAGTTCTAGACTGTTGTCAAGATCTCCTCTTCCCAAGAAGAGGGGATCACGTATTTCGCTAAGATCTGAGTGAGTTGTTCCAAGCTTAAACTCATAGTTAAACCATATTTAAAAAGGATTCTTACAACAACCAAATCGAAATGAAAAACTGAAATAAAAACATTATCGTTGAAACAGGAAAAAAAAATACTCTTTACAGTTGTGGAACTCAAACACACTTGTAGAAATTGAAATCACTCTTGTAGAAATTGAAACACTCTTTGCAGAAATTGAAATTCACACTTACATAGTTGCCAGGGAGAACATGAGGAGTCTCCACTCAAGTAGTTGTTATGACCCCTTACCAATACATGTAGATCACACTTGCATGAATTGAAATGAAAAAGAAACTAATACCTCAATCCATCGTGCTTCCCCGACAGCGGCGCCAAAATGTTGGGCTCTAAAGATGTCCTAAAAACAACCTTATTCTAACATTAATTTATAAACCAAAGATTCATCTTCTCTTTCAAGAATGTCAGCAAAGTCTATGCACCTATATAACCTCTATGCATCAGCCGAAGGTAGGTGTTGGCACAAGAATTTTACTTGTTGCCTACGTAGGTTCTTACCTTCCATTTTCAATACCTCATCCTCAAGAGATGCAACCTATGCTATCTTTGACATGCATTTGTTCCATTCAAATGAATGACACTACCTAAAAAGGGAACAACAATTGTAACAAAGGGAATGACAATTGTTCCGTTCAAATGAACGACACTGAAATGTTGAGTCGAACTAATGTCGTATTAATTGCGTTGTAGTACTTGCCCAACCATTTAATTTGTCAATCCAAGGTTCATAGGCTTACGAAGCACACACACTGTATTTGCAGGAACAAAGTGGAATTAATCTAATCTAACTCTGTTTAAAGCTAACACACACTTTCGAAATGAAATTGTTGAAATAAAATTAATCTAGGAATGGAAAATTACATGAAGGAAAAGCAATACAACATGTGAAGAGTTTAATGACAAACAACATATATGTGATCTCACACCAATGAAGCTATCTCAAATTACATTAAAATAATCAAATGACAAATCATGAAACAATAATGAAAGCATGAATCAAACTAAGAATCCCTTTCTCCAAAATTGCAAAACCCAGACTCTACATAAAAATCTAAGACTAATCCATCTTCCTAAGATTCATTCTAGACTCGTGAAATGGAGAGAGAGCACTCTCTTTTACACATGAGAGCCTTGAAGATAAGATAACCATCTCATAATTACAAATCCACTATTCTCTCAACTACTTCCCCATTATTACAAAATATGATCCCTTCAAATCCTCACACATATCTCTCATACATCTTGGATAAGATATGCCAACCAAATCTCCATGATCTTCTCCTTGGAAAGGATTTGAATAACTACCTCCTTGAAATGGTGGAGGAGATATTCTAGAAGTCTTTTTGTATTAACTTGTACACATTACAAAGCTCACACATTTTTGAGATATATATGAAAAACATGTTGACTTCTAATATTTAATCATAAATTCCTTTTTAATACTAAAATGAATAAAGTGGAAAATAATAATATGAAACCCAAATATATTTATGAAAATGATATCATGAAAGGTTAATGGGGCGATGAAATATGAAGAATGACGAAGGTAAAGGTGGATGAAAATACGACATTTTTGAGTCCCAACACCCGTCCAATTGATATCTTGCAAATATATTGAGTTATTATCCATGGGCGTATTTGTTATGTATATTAATGGATTATGTTATATAATGTGCTAACCTTTTATATTATCACTATATGCTTTCTTTGCTTGGTCGTTGAGAACTAGTTGCAGGTATATATCTTTGGGTCCAAGTGCTCAATGGTGGACTTCATCGAACATCTAGACGAGGTAGGCCTATTTCTTATCTCACTTGTATATTGGTTTATATAGCATGTTTTTGGGATTGAGTTGATTTCTGCAGTCATTTCCATCTGTTGTGGTTTACCCTATCCATAGAGAGATTTTCCTTGTAACATAATTGGTGACCATACTGGGGATTGAATCTTCTTTCTTAGGGTTTGGAGTACTTTTCTCCTTAGATTTCTCTCGTTCTTATGGTGTTTCTTTTCGTATCATTGCTTGACAACCTTTTTTCACTCTGGGTCTAATTTTTCAGCCTTCTCCCTTGCCTGGCCTTGTTTTTGAAACATATACAGACTTTTTTCCCTGACAGTCGCATATATACGCAGGTTGCCCCTCTGCAAATTGTGTACATACGCTCTGTTTGCCTAAACAGTCATGTACATCAGCTTTCCTTGCCTATTTGCTTGGTCTGGTGGTTGTTGGGTGGGATTTGATGTTTGCTAAGCCTTCTTAGGTCTCTATAGTGCCTGTTAAGTGCTAGTGGGATGACAAGAAACCTATCTTTGGTTGAATTTATGGCGGAGTCTTTCTCATCATATTTTCATTTTGATTGTCCTTGTACATTGGATTGGGTGCTTTACTGCTTGGTATCCTGCTTAAGTTATTTCTTTTTATACACAGTAGAGTTTATATATCAAGTTGCTTTCAGTCCATGCATTTTCATTTTTTATTATATTGAAAATGCAAAAAAATAGGCATTTTGCATTGCTTGGAATTTTGATCTTTTGAGTCCTTGTCATTAGCTTAGTCCATATACTGAAATATTGCATTTTTACTTTAGAATTGCAGAGTTGAAATTGAAAATTGCATTTGTTATTAGAAGCATATCATTCATTGAAAGTTGAAGTTAGGAATTTGCATTACTTTTATATTTACTTTTCTTGCAGAGTCATAACACCATGAGTTTCACTACCATACTTTTTTGAGTAATCACGGCCACTAAAATTAACGCTATAATTTAAAATTGATTAGTCACCATTTTATTTTGTAGGGTACACAAACTAGCTTAGGATTTATTGCCTTGGAATAGGATTTTGTGAGTAAACTTCTCCAAGGTAATTAAATCAACATATGTGTGTGAGAAAGGGAGTGGAGAAATCCATTGTATAATTGGTAATATCAGGAGGCTCCACTCACACCAGAGTTAATCACGAGGTTGCGCAAGGTTGGTTGAAGGGATATCCCCCCGATACTTTCTTAGCATCAAAGATATGTCTAAGGATCTATTCATATCTGGGGATCTTGCTAGTGCCTCTACCTCCGTGAAAGGTGGTACTTTCAATGTTTCGGGCTTTGCTACCCTACCCATATGGTGGACCTTACTTACGACTGCTCACATGTGCATCAGTTATACAATGGTTTATTAGTTTCTTGACTTAAGTTCCACATAGGTTACTTGCAAGGGTTATTCTGTAGGTACCCTTGGTTAGATAAGGGTCAGACAACACACAACCTTTATGGAGGATTACCTCTCCAAGGGGATCTGACCGACTATTTTTTAATCCCACAAGGGCCCTTATAACTGATTTAGTTACCACTGATACTTAGCAGAGAGTCTCAGGCCCCTATTGGGTGAGACATACCTTCTTTAGGGAGGGAGGCCACTCTCAGCCACTTTACCTCATTTGTATGCATATTGGTTGTTTGACTTTTGGTGTGCTCTTTGATTACTAGTTGACCTTAGGATTGATTTTTTCATCTTTAGAGTCTTAAGTCATCTTGTAGTCAGACCATTGTCCCCGTCGGTCCCTTCGTTTGTTACAGTTACCACTGGATTTCGAGTCTTTTCCTTCTAAAATGCATAGAGTTATTAGGCTTGGTACACGCACATCCATTGTTCAGACTTGTGATTCTACAAGGATGAGTACTGAACCTAGTCTTCAGAATACTAGGAGCCCTTCGACTCCCATACCCACTATAGTTAATGGCACCCCTTCGACTCCTACAACCACAATGGTTGTAGTTCCGGAGGCACCTATCATTACTATGGCTTGACCTATAGTGAATGCTCAATATCTTACCTTGAACCCTTTTGGGTCTCTTGGTCACTCATTATGCTATAATGTTCAGTCCATCCCAATAGCCTCTAGTCCTTTTTTCTATGGTATGCCAAACTTTAACTCATAGTTTTCGAGCGCCATCCCAGATGTCGACACTAATTCTAGCATTGATATTGGGGGAACTACACCTCCTTATACTCCATTTTCATTTGGTTGGTCTCAAATCCCTCAAACAAATCCTAATATGGGAGGCATTCATGCTTTTAACCCCAGGTCTAATCCTCCTGCTTCTGGGTGGAACAACCAACCTCACAGACAATATTCCACTCAAGTTTCGTCTTATACCCCAACCTCCTCAGTGTCGATTCCAACCAATACATTTGGCATGATGAATCCACCTCTATCCTCCAAATTCCCACCTAGAGGAGGTCAGTTTCACGCTTTGGGCAACCCCCAACTTGGATCCACTCCGGTTGGGAGTAATTTTTATAACCTCCAACAGAACATTCCTACTGGAATGATTCCCAACCAACCTTTCAAAAATCATCCCAAAGGAGGGTTTTACAATCTCGGACAGGGCCATGGTGCTTACCAAAACCCTAGATGGGTTGCAATTCCTCAAGCACAATCTTTCCTGGGAGCCTGGGGTCAGATGCAGCAACCTCGTCTCCCTTTTCTGGCCACACTTAATCTACCAAACTTGTCTAAGTTGAAGAATGATCCTGTGAATCATGATCCTACATGGCCCCCCATCCCCACCAAGCTTCCTTCGGACGTCCCGAAGTTTGAAGGTAAGAATGGTGAGGATCCTAGTGATCATGTTATTACCTTTCACCTATGGTGCTCCTCGAATTCCATTAATGATGATTGTATTTGGTTAAGATTGTTTCAACACACCCTTATTGGAGTTGTTTCAAAATGGTATATAGAGCTACCTAGGGGGGCATACAGGACCTTTAGTCATATGGTTTTAGTCTTCCTTAACCACTTCCAATTGTCGGTTTATTACGATGTTGGCCTAGATCTTCTGTCAACTTTACGCCAGGACACCGCCACTCATATTTTGGATCATATCCAGGAGTGATGTAGATGGAAGAGGTTGATTAAGACCCCCATACCCTCAACCTTTATTTTAGAATGGTTCCTTAAGTCTTTTCACCCTCCTATCTCGAAGGATGTTGCTACTGTCGGGGTTACCACTGAGGAAGAAGCGATTTTTAAATCCCATCAGTTAGATCTGATATATGCTTAGTCTGGGATGTTATACCACATTCTTCCAGACACATCGCGGTCAACTTATGACCCTAGACAAAATCTCGAACCTCATTCTGATGGCATTGTAGGTACCACCAATGTAAAGTCCACAGACTTGGTGACAAGCCATTTGAAAGAGTTGTCTCTAAACCAGTCTGTAGGAGGGCCAGCTTCATCTGTGTCTTCTAACCCCACTCAGTTGGTAGATGTACACTCCATGCAATCATTGACAAACCCAAATGGTAACCAGCAACCAGGCGGAAATAAGAAGAAAGGACATAATAATCGTAAGGGTGGGAAAAATGGTAATAAACCCAAGGACAATGGTAATAAGGAGAAGATGAATAATAATGTTGGAGAGGGCAAATGAGAAAGACGTAAGGTGAAGTTTCCCTGTAAGCTTTGCATAGATGATCACCTTACCAATTTATGCACCAAACTTTTTGAAGTTGCGAGGCTATTATCTCTACCGCCTGTCGTGATGAAAAAACCATTTCCACATAACCAACACATGGCCTTGAGCTTCTCAAATGTCGAAAATGCAGCTGGTGGGAGTCAAAACCCATCGTTGCAAGATGACGACCATTTGCGTATCAATATGGTCGATGTGAAAGTTCATGTAGCCACTCGATCTCGAGATTATATCTCTTCAAAAGCTATTCCTGGTCTAGAATCTCCTCCTCCTCCCCTGAAGACGAATTTACAGATTGAAAAACCAGAGCCACCGTCTCATATTCTGAAAGGAGTACTCAAGTTCTCTACCCACAATCCAAATGCTAGAGTTTCCCAGAACTACTCTATTGTTGAGGACCTGGGTCAAACCCCTTGTGCGATGTTGGCTTTGGAGGTACTCTAGACGTGTCCTTGACAGAGGAATTCCTTACTATTTGGTTTAGGAGCTCTAGAACTCAATGGATCAAAAGTTATCAAGTTTGACGTCACAGATGTGAAGCCTCACTTGCCTTACCATGTGGCATTCCAAATCCACCTAGAGTACTCAAAGTATACCATCAAACGTGCAGTTGTTGATGAAGTCGTTGCTATGTGTGTGATGTCCCTGATCTATTGGAAAGCTCTCGGTTCTCTGACTCTTTCTAAGTCATCAAACATGTTGACTGATTTTGACGGTCATTCCTTCTACCCTCACGGTATTCTTCCTGCATTTTCAGTCCAGTTAGGTGGGAAGACGGTAGAGGTGGAGGCATAGGTAGTTGATGCACCTCTTGATTATAACCTGTTACTAGGACGCAATTGGACCTATGCTATGGTCACCGTTGTATCGTCCATCTTTCGTACTCTTTGTTTTCCTCATGAAGGGAATATCATGACGATCGACCAGTTATCCTTTGCGTACTCTAGTCCTAATTCATATATTGGACCGTCGATCCCTGTGATCGACAATTCTCAGCCGAAAACTAAGAATATCGGTGTCGGAATGTATTCTTCCCTTATGGGTACTTTCGACTTCACAACACTGAGTCATCACATTTTTCCATGTCTAGTAGGCCCATCTCGACAAGGAGGTCCATTCCTTTCTGTACTTTCTATTTTAGTGATCCATGGACCCTACCTTCCCCGACTTCGTCCTGTGAAGTTCAGTTGCATGTTGGAATGGCCATGCCACTATCGATAGCGAAGATTGCGTATCAAGTTGTTCTTGACTCTTCCTTCGATCTCGATCTTGTTACCTCACCGACAGACGAGGAGGATCTCGTTCTTAGGCCCGTGTGGGCCACTTCGTTGTCTTGCTCGCATGATTTCCTCGATGAGACTTTTCCTTCGAACGAAGCTATCATTGAAGCCATGAATGGTTCCAACAAACCTTGGGATGGTATGCATCATCGCTCTTATTTTCTCCTAGATCTTGAAAGAATCAAATAAGATGACTTTTGATCTACTTTGAGTGAGACAATCGGTCACATCGTAGTTCCAATTGATACGCATGAAATTTATGGTGAAGGAAATATGGTGAGCATTTCTCCTAGCATCACGATCGATATCTCTCATACCCCTGGCAAGGTTTAAAACATAAATATCGGTGCAAATTGTTCGCTGGAAGAAATCCTGATCTACACCAAACTCTTCAAGGAATTCTGAGATGTATTTGCTTGGTCATATGAAGAGATGCCAGGAATCAACAATTGTATTGTCGAACATGAGATTAGAACTTATCCAGATGCTAAACCTATTCGACAACGTCTTAGATCTGTCAATCCCTAGAAGGCCCCTACTATTGAGGCAGAGGTGGAGAAGCTACTTAATATTGGCTTCATCTACCCGATTCCCTTTAATGAATGGGTATCCAACCTCATTCTGGTGAATAAGAAGCAAGGAACTATCTGTGTATGTATGGACTTTTGTGACCTGAACAAGGCCTATCCTAAAGACAACTTCTCGACACCTTTCATTAATCAGATTCTTGAAAAGTGCGTGGGAAGCGAAGTATTTTATTTTACGGACGGATTTTCAAGATATAACCAAATTCAAATTAAACCTGAGGATCAATGCAAGACGGAATTTATTTGTCCTTGGGGTACTTTCGCATATCGGAAAATGCCTTTTGGCCTTAAAAACATAAGAGCAACCTTTCAATGTGCCATGACCTTTACTTTTCATGACCTTAAGCATATAGTCGAAGCTTACCTTGATGATCTTGATGCTCACTCTCACAAGAGAGAGGATCACGCTATGCACCTTCAGCTTGTTTTCAAAAGATGTTGTTACTATAGAATCCGGTTGAACCCTCACAAGTGCATCTTTTGCATCAGGTCTAGTCGTATTTTGGGTTTTCTAGTTTCTGAGACTGGGATCATGGTAGATCCACTAAAGGTTGAGGCAATAACTCGATTTCCTCCCCCTCACACGATTAGACAACTTCAAGGTTTACATGGGAAAGCTAACTTTCTTCATTGGTTTATAGTAAATTATGTCAATATCACTAAGGGTTTCATGTGTCTTTTGAAGAATGACACCCCTTTTATCTGGGAAGAGTGAGCCCAAGAGTCCTTCAATGCTTTGAAGAAATCCTTGGTATCGGCACCACTGCTGAAGTCTATTGACTACAGTAGGGATTAATTTCTTTATATCACCACGTTTGAGGAGACGATTCGTATGGTTTTGGTTCAAGAGGATGATGAGCTCTGCGAGCACTCCATCTACTATCTTAATTGAAACTTAGTCGGTCCTAAACTTAATTATTCTCATGTTGAAAAGATAGCTTTGGTTGTCATCCATGCAATCCAATGTTTGCTTCATTATATATTTCTTTGCAAGACTACTCTGGTTGTCGATGTCAATCCATTTCAATACATCCTTACCAGACGTATCATAGGGGGAAAATGTAATAAATGGATTTCCATTTTACAAGAGTGTGATCTTGATTTCGCTTCCACAAAATCCAAGAAATCACTAGTCTTTGTGGAGTTAATATTTGACTTTCCATGATTAGATGAGAATGTTATCCATTTTGATTCATTTGTGGATGAAAACATTTTTCTTGTCTCGTCGTCCAACCCCTGGTATGGAGACATTGTTCTCTATCTTCAAACTTTGAAGTTCCCTCAACATCTCTCATGAGATGACCGACGGCGTGTAAGGTACCAAGCTAAGAATTATACTATCATCGGTGACACTTTGTATCACCGAGGAATAGACAATATCTTACGTCATTGTTTAACTCACGGAGAAGTCGATTTTGTCCTGAGCGATTGTGACAGTGCGGCTTGTGGTGGTCATCTATTCGGTCTTGTGACAACCCAAAAAAATTTGCAAGCCGATTATTTCTGGCCTACTGTCTTTAAAGATTGTATTGAAGCGGTTAAGAAGTGTCACCCCTTCCATGTGTTCACTCAAAAAATGTGCTTGCATCCAACCCCTCTTCATCCAGTCATTATCGTCAGTCCCTCCACCAAGTGGGGGGTGGACTTCGTGGACTGCAACCCAACTTCGACTGGGGGGCATCAACACATTATTGTGCCCGTAGACTACTTTTCTAAGTGGGTCGAGGCCATGCCTACAGTTAAATATGATGGGAAGACTGTCGCCTTCTTAGTATTCAATCAAATTATCGCCCGGTTTGGTATCTCGAGTGATATTGTCACTAATCATGGCAGTCACTTTCAAAATGAAATGATGGAAGAAATAGTATCTAAGTTGGTGTTTAGACATGGTCATTATTCTCCTTATTACCCCCAGGAAAATGGACAAGTAGAGGTCGTCAACAAGTCTCTCAAGACCATTTTTCAAAAAATTGTGAGCCATAGTAATTCTGACTGGCACATTATGTGATATCCCGCACTTTGGGCATACCGAACCTCGGTCAAGACTGCCACCGGTTTTTCCCCTTTCCAGTTAGTACATGGTGTGGAGTCAATATTACCTATTGAATTCAAAATCCCTTCTCTTAAGTTGGTAGTCTCTCTCCTACCTGACACTTCCGATCTCGAGTGACACCTTGTACACCTAGAGAGTCTTGACGAGAAGCATCGAGACACCTCTACGACTATCGAGGCAAACAAAATATGTGTCAAGGTCCAGTATGAAAAGTCTGTCTATCCTCGGTTGTACACTGAGGTTAAATTGGTCCTCTTGTATGATCAAGCCAAATAACCACTAGGGGCAGGCAAGTTTAAACCCATGTGGCACGGTTCTTATATCGTGTGACATGTCTTAGAAAAGGGAGCCTACAAGTTAGAAGATTATGAAGGGAATATGTTGGTTGAGCCCAAGAATGGGCTCTACTTGAAAATATATTACGCTTGAGCCACAGGCTTGGGCAGAACTCTTTGTATACTAATGTATTCTATTGTATATATATTTTCCCTTTTCTTTTCATCTTCAACTTGCTTATCGAGTTTTCCCTTGGTTGGAATATGTCAACAGAGTCTTCGGTCTACGTAGGATTCACAGACGAATCCAGTCATCATACACGAAACTTGGTTTTCGCCGCTTGGGTGGTTTACTCACCTAAGGGTCTATTGGTGTCTTCAGGTGGTGTATGCCTAGGGCCATCCACGAATAATGTGGTTGAATATAACGTCGTTATAGAACTTTTGCGCAATGCTATCTCACATGGTATTCGCTCTTTAGAAGTTCTCTTGGATTCCCAGTTAGTAGTATGTCAGTTGAACAACAGTTATCACGTGCGTGATCCTACTTTACTTTGTTGTTTCCTACGGGTACATCTTTTAGAATGACAATTCGATTTTACTACTTATTATCACATTCATAGGAGTTCAAATCATGTATCTGATGTTTATGCTAATTTCGTTCTAGATTGGGATTTGTCACATAACTAAAGCAAAGAAAACCATCTCATCAATGTACACATTGTAAAATATAAGTAAAGTCGAAGATCCCTTTTTATATATATTTCAAAAAATATGGTGTTTATAGTACAAAATTGGGGCTAATACCCTCAATACACATATACAACTGGTACTACAATATCCACGACATCTACACCTATGGCATCAGATGTGTGTCATGGAAACAAACTACGATGTTTGCGAGACACCGAAAGAGTCGCACCCAAGCTTTGTGCACACCAACCACCTGTCGCTGCATGGATTCAGGCAGATACTCTACCCGAACCATGGGAATCCTATGAGTCAAACAAGACAGGTTGCCATGCACATTTTGTAGGACTCTCTCAGCTTTTCCTCCTACTGCCTCATCTCCCCGCTTCCTTTGTCAATGTTGAGGAAACCCTTCTGGTTGTCGTGGACCCACATCTGTGTTACACAAGTGTCTAGTTAGTACTTAAGCACCATCCAAAAATATTTTTGTTCTATTATAAAAAAAGACAAAAGAATGAAATATTTAAAAACATTTGACATACCTATGTCACCATAGGCAAACCCTGGTGGAAGTGGCATGTCTGGATCTCCTCGGAAGTCTATCCCACATAGGGTAGTCATCTAGGGCAATGGTCTGTCGCTTCCACCAGTAGAAGAAATCCTCGTTGTAGGGTGTGGGCACCCTACCTCCCCCCTGTTGCCTCATTACCTTGGTCCACCGTGCCATGGATGGATCACGAGGTCCTCTGGAAAAAATCTCGACTCTAGGTCCCAAGCCTAAAACCTGCTTGAAGAAGAAACTTCATAGGATAGAGGCAAACCCAAAATTCCTCGTACTCCCCTGTTTCCACTCTGTCAACTGGCTCTTCATATTTGCCAGTAGTGAGGTACATTAGCATATACTGTGGGTCCCATACAATGTACTACATAGAACATGAGCGGTCTTGATGCTTGATGCAACGAGGTTGAACCTGTGATCTTGGTCAATATGAGGATAATAATCTTCAGGATGATATTGTTTATCGCTCGGATAGGGAGTTGACTTCCTACCTTCAGAGTCCCTGCTACACAATTGGCATCGATGTACTCCTCTATTTTCATTCTGCTCCTTGCTCCCCGTGATTTGAGGTTTACAACCTCTCCCTGGTGTGATAATTCAGTCAAAAAGTAGATATCCTCTATTTCAATCCTCAATGGTTGCCCATCGAGGATGAAGTTTTCACTCTCAGGGTCCCAGTAACCCACAAGCATATCGAGCAGCCTCACCTGGGCCCTCATTTCTTTGACTGCCAAAACTTTATATAAGCCACATCTCTTTAAGGCCATTTGGGCCCCCAGATCTCGATCCACAGCAGCATCGACCTCCTCGTGCTCTCTCTCTCTCCATTCAAGAACCATCCTGCCAAAGACAAGTCAAAATTTGAGTTAGCAACCTTAGAAATATTTGATTATGTTCTTGTACGTGATCTTCTTCTCTTACAGTCACGTATAGGGTTGGGTATATGCGTCTTGTAGTTTTCACAGGCACATATAACCCATCGTATACACGACTTGATAAGGGACAGGTTGCGTACACCAAATTACACATTTTGCACCCTAAATTTCTCAAATTTGGAAACCTAATTTAAAAATTTAATCCACTGGAAATGAACAGGAAGGGAAGAAGAATTACCTGGTCCAGACGGTTTCTTGTTTCGTTTCTTGACGCTCCCAGAATCACCATTTGAATCTCAAAGGCATTTTGGTCCAATTTTCACTATTTGGGTTAAAAATCAAAATGGTATAGTAATTTTTGGTTTTCTTACTATTTATAAGCAATTTTTACCCACTTTATATAGTTTTGAGCCATTTTTTTCGCCTAATGGACTAATACAAAGGTGGATTGATTTGGTTTTTGTAGTTTTCACCGGGGATTCTTGTGGATTTCAACGTTATGTTGGTCGTTCGTCACCACGGGTAGGTATTTTCATTACCCAGCATATAGGATAGGTATCCATTCCATCATGCATTTTTGCATTATCCTATATTTGTCACCTTTTATGCCTTAAGAATGAACCCATTTGTTGCGACACAGAACCTTCCATCTGCTATAAGTCGTGTCATTATCAAGTGGTAGAGACTTACCAAACATGGGTACCCTAGTTAGATCCCCTACTTCACTTGGTGCCCATGCAGAGATTTTTCCATAGGAACAAGAGTCCCTCATAGCTATTAAATGAATTTATGTTGAGTCACATTTCTCACTCATAAACATGTTGCCTTACACCCCGAGGACTCTCAAATGAGTTTAATTTAAGATCTTTTCCAACTCGTCTTCAAAAAGCAAAAAGATTTCTAAGTGAACTTATCTCTTTCACACTCATAAATTGGATTTGAAAACACGTCTATTTGGCACAAGTTTATCCCTTTTTCACACCAAGTAGACTAAAAGATATAAAAAAGGACATTTTTTGGTGTTAAGTTATGATTGCATCTCATGCCCCCGCTTGTAGTATTGAGCCTATAGTCGGTTCTCGCTTTGCGTTGTAAATTGTTCGCCTCAACAGTTTCTTGCATCCTCAACCAAGAAGAGCCTTTTTTATATCCTTCACAATTTGACACCCTATACCCAGGAGGGAACATTCCCCTAAGTGTCCATCTCCCGCATGCATCTCCTTGCATTAAGAATAGGTATGTTCCACTGCTGGAACTAGTTTTACTTACTTGAGACACTTGTTTCCTCCTATGTGTTATCACCCCATAATTTATGGGAATCATCTTATGACTTGGATATTATCTGTATCTGGTGATTTTCTTCACAAATGATATTGCATTTCTCAAATAATTTGTGAAAAGAAAAATAAAAAAGAAAAAGAAAAAAGAAAAAGAAAAAGAAAAAGAAAGAAAAAGAAAAGAGGGCCAAAAAGAATTGAAGCAAAGGCCCCATGCAATAATAACGAGTGACTTGGTCATACCTTTCAAGCATGACCAAGTTCTTTTAAATTTCAAGGTTGATAAGATTAGTGAATACATCTGATCAGACCATCCAATCCTGATCAGATAGCCCCTAGGTTAGGATTAGTGAATACATCTGATCAGACCATCCAATCCTGATCAGATAGCCCCTAGAAGAATAAAAGCTTGACCCAACTGTTTAATCTGGGTCAATTGCCTTATGACAGTAGGTTAGGACGTAGATTAATTGCCTTGCCTCCCTTGCCAAAATGAAGCTAGATTGATAAAAATGTTACCCCGTGACTCCAATGCCTTGATGTAATTGAATCGATGTCCCCTTGGAGGTTTATATGACAAAAATCGAAAGGAAAACCTATGAGAATGAACTTATCCTAAGTTTTCCTACATATGACTTTCCCCGCCCCCTACCTATAGCTCTTTCACTTTTCAAAGGCCCAGATCACAGCGCCCACATCAACGGTCCTTATAGCATTCCGGACCCCACTGCCCGTTCTACCTTTAACGGAGGAAGGGGGTTCCGGAATCGGTGATAACCTTTGAACAGATCTAAACGGTTCAGGAAGAGGCGCGCTAATCTAC
>ML784900.1:445945-456213 GCA_009831015.1 Picea engelmannii | reverse complement strand
TTGTACACATAATCCATAAGACACAAAAAAGAGATAAAAACCATATATAAACATCATAAAATCCTCAGAGTACATAGATGGGCACAAGCGCCTCAAAAGTGGGAACAGTAACGAGTCACCAGGCTTATGCCCTCAAAAAATATATACAATAAGGTGCTCGTGGCACATAAAAAGTCTCAAAGTCTGCTCAGGGCCTATGGGCCCTGTTATAATCATCTACAGCGCGGGATAAACGCCTAAATAATCGGACCCATGTCCGAGGTTCCCCCACAACATGAGTCTGCATGGATGATGGCAGGTCCTCTATCTCTGCCATGGGAACTGTGTGAGTGAGCGCAGTGAAGTTACGCTCAATCCACCTAAGAACCCTCTTGGCCTCCCCCGCTGGGAGGTTCCCTGCTACTGCTGCTCCCCCAGCGGCGGCAGGTGCAGCTTCTGGCCGTGGGCGGCGCCTGTTCCATGCATAGTCGGCAGGTCGCATGGGTCCCACATCTTCATGCAATAAACGATCACCCATCAAAAACTCTGGTATACAAAAACATGATATATATATCAAGAAGACATAAAAATTACATATGCAAAAAAAAAAACTGTATAGGCAGAGACTTACCCATCTCCCCTCGCTCCTCACCAGGAGGCACTAGTATTGTTGGATCTCTGGAGAAGTCGATCCCCACGTATGGGTAGTCCTCAATAGTCGGGATCTGTCGCGACAACCAAGCAAAAAAGTCATCGTCGAAGGCCTCCACGGTCCTTCCACCACCCTGTCGCAGCAGTAACACTGCCCATCTGCATACTGGAGGGAAAGTGGTCAGATGTCTTCATACTGTCAGTCGAAGACTAAAACAAGGAACTCTCTCAAAAAATCTCTCAAAAAAGAATGAACACAGGATGGTCCCAAACCCGAAGTTCCTGTGTGTCCGTTGTCTGCATGCTGTCAGTTGACTCTTCATGCACTCCAACAGTGTGGTACTCCAGTCAAAAATTTGTGCATTCATGCACTGGATCGCACAGTTCATCTGTGCGTGCGAAGCCTAATGCACGATCGCTGAGCCAGTAATCTGCCCAATGAGAGATAAAATAGTCTATAGAGCAAGGTTGGTAATCCTACTAACGGGTACCGAGGAAGTTCTATGATCGGTCCCAGCCTCACAATACTCATCTATAAGCTCCGAGACTTTGCTCGGCCCCGCAGGAAAATTCTGAAAGTTGACTGGTTCCCCTCTCCTCGAGAGGCCAGTCAGAAAGTAAATATCCTCAGTGGTGGGCACCAAGGATTCCCCCTCTAGCATGAAAGCCTCTACATCTGGGTGCCAGTAATCAACCAAGGCATTCAGTAGCCTTAGTTGCGCACGCATGAATGGACATAAAAAGAATTTCACCAACCCGCACTATGTCAGCACGGCCACAACGTTCGGATCTGCAGCCACTAACTCATTGGCGGCCTCATGCTCCCTCTCCCTCCACTGAACATACATCCTGCCAACACAACAAAGAAAAAGGAGGGTTAATATTTTATAAACTTTTGGTTTTTTCACCACGCGGGGGGTACCCGCGGCCTGTAGAGGTGACAGTCGCGGGTACCCGCGGGTAGGATTTTTTCTTCCCGTGGGTACCCGCGGGCTGTCCCTAGACAGCTTGCGTTTGCCTAAGGCCGACCTTTTTGAGGTCGACGACCGCCCCCAAAATCAAAGAAAATGATAAAAATAAAGTATTGAATAGCAAGGCAAGGGAGTTTGTACTTACTTGGTCCAAGCAGAAGTCTGTTTCGTCCATTGTCGCTCACAGAATCACAATCTTTGGCAAAGGGGGTCTTTTGGCTCCAGAGTCAATTTCCAAATCAGCAATGGTGATAATGAGCTGCCAGCTTCTATTTATAGAGTTTTTGGCCTCTTTTTGTCACTTTTTTGGGCCCCTTTATCAGTTTCTCTATACCAAAAACCATTTAGAGTGATCCAGGAGTTATATGGGAGGGATTTGAGTAGGTATTGGGACAATTTTTATTGAGTTTCGAAAAATTAAAAAAAAAATCTATTGACGGTCCATAATTTTTTTATTTTTTTTTTTAAAGTCAACCTGAGCATATAGGTTAGGATTCTACCCCAACTTTTGCATCTCGTTTCCTTTTTCTTATGCTATAGGATCGATCTCATCCAGTTGTGACACGGAACCGTCATATATGCTTTAGAAGTGTCACAACTTGGTGGTAGAGCTTACCAAAACATGGATGCCCTAGGTAGGTCCTGGTTGCATTATGGTGTCCATGCCGTTTTTAACAACATTGTAGGCTCGAGAGTCCGTATAGTATTTCCTGAATATGAGTTTGAGCCTCATTCGCATGGGTCTTTTTCACTCTTTGTCTTACCCTCCGGACTCCCAAAACATAAAGGGTCTCCTTTTAAGCCCTTTTCAGACCCTCTAAACATGAAAAGATTGCCGAGCGATCTTGTGATCTTTCACGCTCATTAAACTGAAATTTGAAGTCACGTCTGTCCGGCGATAGTTTACCCCTTTTTCGGTTCAGATGGTCAAATTTACGAACAAATGTATACTCTATCGAATTCCTATTCTTTAGAAGAGTATTCTCAGGTATAATTTTATTCCTTTTTCGGGCCTGAGGAACTAAATTTACGAAAAAGAAACCCCCCCGGAGTCCATAGTTAAGCTCTTTTCAGACTCCCTAAAATTGAAAAGATCGTTGAGTGACCTTATTCTTTCACACTCATTAAACTGGTCCAGAATAACATTCCTGACGGAGTCCATAGTTAAGCTTTTTTCAGACTCCTTAAAAGTGAAAAAATTGCCGGGTGATCTTGTCCTTGTCACACTCGCTAACATGGTTTTGAATTGACGTCTAATCGGTGCTAGTTTATCCCTTTTTCGAACCAACTAGACTATTGACGAAAAAGGTACCCCAATGGAGTTTCCTTTTATGCTTTTTCAGACTCTCTAAATGTGAAAAACCACCGAGCTTCCCTTCTCTAGGCTCGTTAAACTTACATCGAAGGACGTTACCATTGTGTGTTCTATCAACCGCATTTGCATACCTTACCCATCATCCTAGTAACAGTTTGCTTCTGCGTATTAACACCTTTGGCCACTGGAGGATTTTTCCCGATTATCATTTTACCAGAACATCAGTCTTGTCCTTGTGCCTTGAGCATGTATGTTTGCAGTACTCATTCCTCCATTGTAACGTAATATTCATTTATTCTTTTTCAAAATCATCAAAAAGAACAAAAAAAAATCAAATATACCCCAAAAAGAGGATGGGAAAAGTATTTTCTTTATTGGCAGCATAATGAGTCGCCCTTGGATAAATCACATCTATCCGTTTGATCATCAAACTATGGGATGTAGTACGACCTTAGGGAGCTTTTTCTCGCTATATAGAGTTGTGTCCTCCACCGTTTGGTTACTCTTCCAAACATATGGAGAGTTTGCATTGCCTCCTACTTCGTAGACTTATGATTAACAGATATGCTGCCCGAGTCTTATCATTTGTCATGCTATTGTCTAAGGGAAGTTTGTCACTAAGCCTGAGTCGGCCCCTCTGCAATATGTCTCTTGTCCGCATACCTGGCCATCCTGAACATCCAATCAAGTCCTTGTTCGAAATCACTGAAGCCTTCAGTCTGATCATCAAGATTATCAAGTCCATAACCGATGAGTCGTCGAAGACCTCTGGGTAGTGCAGTCGTACACTCATATTACACTCCTACCTGAGTTTAGAAGATTTTGAAGTTGTTGCTCGAGCTCTGAAGTACAACCATCAGGCTGAATCAGCTTCTGGGAGATGGATACTCTATATGTATATCTTTCTGATTTCGAGATGTAGCTCCACTGTGTATTATTCGCGGCTACTCTTTATAGCTATTTGACATGGATCTACAGTGTATTTGATTGGTAGCCATGGTTCTATCTTATCCCGAGCATGGGTATGCCCGCCTTGGTGATACATTTGTTATTTTGCAGACGACACCTCCTGATTCTTGATTCTTGGGCTCACTCATTCAGCATATCAGTACAAATTGGTAAAGAATTGGTAATGTATTTCGGCCATCAGATGCTCTTCTGACCTCACACATTAGGGGGCATCTGTTATAACCCTAAATTGCACCATACATGCTTACCTGGCATCAGGCCTACTCATATCCTTTCATTGCCAAATCATCTGCTGAGATACCTCTTTGAAAATCCTCTCAGGTAGAATCACACGCACCCTAACCCACTACTACACGCGTTGGAACACTGGCAGGCCTACTATAGCCCGCGTTTACCTAACAAAGCACAAAAATAGGAAAGTTGCCGATGGGACAAAAAGCTATGGGTCAGTTAACTGAAACTCCCATCCATGCATGGCCGAGAGTTCGTCCAAAACCCTAGCTCCTTCTAGCCTATAAAAGAAGGGGTAGGGGTACTATTTGGAGGAGGAAAAAGATAGCAAAGAAACTCTGCCCATTTGTCGAATCCATCTGTCCCAACCCTTTAGCCTTTCCTCAAGCCTAAGGAGAATTAACGCAAAGCAGTTGGAGGACAAGAGAAGAGGAGAAGCCCAGGATCAGGATCAAGGAGCGGTGGTCGGTCTCGACTTCAAAATTGTAAGTTGATTCATTTTGAAAATAATAAAAGAATACTTTTCCCATCCCAATGCATGAGTTATATGTGGTTTGTGTAATTTATTCTTAATTTCTAACCCTCAAGTAGAAAAGTAGCATGCATGCGTAGTGTTTTGTCTTGATTGCAGGTTAACTTTGGAAGGAGCCGCACGAGCAAGCAGTCAAGAGCACAACGGAGGATCTACACCAAACATCAGTAAAAAGGTTAGTAGTTCCTTTCCATGCATGTATCGTAAAAAGGGGTTTAAATTTTTGGGTGGTAGGTTAAAAGGTCATTTCTTTAAGGTCAACATCTGATGCAAGCCTAGCCCTAGCTTGTTAGTCTGTAGGGTATTATTTCCCAACAATAGTGTGTATCTTTAGCACTAAGAACTTGTTCTGGAAGGTTTTTTATGATCATTTCATACCTGAATGTGTTGAGGATGTTGTTGTGGAATATGTTGAACAAGGCCAAAATAATGCTCTGTATTGCTTGTGCTTGAAGTATTTTGAGCGCATTTGAATATGTTGTTGTTGTGGAGAGGGTGTTTATTGAGTTTTTGATCCACTTTCTCACCCATCATTTTGTTCATAATGTTACAACATTGATGTTTGTACCTTGAAACATGTAGCAGTATCAACTTTATTGACAAATATATGTTAACACAAATGTTTTTTTTCGTTGTTTTGCATGTAGTTGATGTTAATTTTCTTTGTGGAGTTGTCTTTGTTGCTCCCAGGATGAGTAATGGTGGTAATTGATGATTATTCTAGGTTGCAAAAATGTTTGTCAATGACATCCTTTGCTACAAATACTTCTTCAAGTTGACCTTCTAATCATGTTGTTGTTGTCCCTTGAACAAGTTTTGGGAATTTATTGGTCATGTTGACCTAATTTGGAACCTTGAAAGCCTTTTGAAGGAGGAGTGCAAGACGAAGCGGAGATCACGGGATCTCGGCCCCCTTTTTGGGTTTTTGGGAATATGTAATGGGAATGGGATGTCGGCCCATGGGTTTACCCATGTTTAGTCCTATTTTGTATATATATAGATGTCTAGGCCATATAGAGGAGGAAGGGGGATGATATATCTATGTGATGTAGGCTAAGTGCCAAGAGTTGGATCTGTGTGATAAAGGCTTTGTGCATTCTGTGTGAGACTTGCAGAGTTGAGTACAAGTCCTTGTGTGATACAATATGAGGCTTAGTGTTGTAATGCAAGGAAGAAGGATCTAGCGAGCTACGAAGATCGTTTGTCCCATGCGGAGTAAGGGTTTTGAGGCTCTGTGCTTGTAACTGATTGACCGAAGACAATAAATAAGAAGAGTTGGTGGACGTGGCCCCGGGAGAGGGGTAAACCACGTAAACATCATGTTGTCTTGCTTTATGCTTGTCTTAATGTGTTTATGTCTTCTTTTGCTAAGTGCTTGAGATGATTAGATAGATCTACTTATGCTTAGTGTTAATGATAGGTAGAATGATAGATTTGATATACATGAATATTCTCAGTACTTGATCTACCAGATCTGACCTATTTTCTTCTGATAAGTTCTTAAATACATTAGATCAGTGTTAATGCTACGAAGTTCTATCTTATAAGCGAAGTGGTTATTGATTGTATATTGAGGAACTGACGGTGCTAAGTGCTTTATTAAATAGTACAATCACATATCTGTGTCCCAGCTAAGGTTACAGACACTTGAGTCCTGCAACCACCCCTGCCTCTACCTCATGTGAGACTTCATCTGCTTCGCAGGTGTTTCCAAAAGGGTCGGTATTTAGGGATTTGTTGGTGCGTTGTTGTAGCATTGAACCTTGGGTCTGCCCCTGTGCCAACAAATGGTTTTGTTGCCGAGACCTAAAACTGTGAATGCTAGGAACTGAGAAAGAAGAAACTATGTGCAAATATTCATCTTAAAGTTGTGGAAGCTCTGTGCATAGATCTGTGCCCTAGTGCTCAGTTCTCTGTTCGATTCATATAGCCATGTGTTAAAGAAAGAAGCTCGATCTGAAGAAAGGAGATCGGATCTGAAGAAAAGAAGATCTGAAAGCTTTGTTCTCTAAGAAAGGTAAAAGTAAGAACGTTTGTTTAAAAGAGGTAAGATCTGCAAGCTCTATGCTCTGATAAAGGTAAGAATAGTTAAAAGTTTTAAATATGAAAGCTTTGTGCTATGTAGAAGTAAGATAAGTGGAAATTTTTTGTTTCTAGAGTATGGAAGTAGGTATGTTTAATAGAGTCTGTCCTAGTTTGAAAGATAGGGCATTAATAGATGAAATAAGGTTTGATACGAGTAGATCTGACAAGAATAGTGAAAGATATATTATACCTATGCATAGAAAGAATGTTTGGACTAACAAATGGATGCAGGATCCTAGAAACAATTTGTTGCAGGTTAACTACCATGATCCTAGTGCGTGGTACAAGAGAGGTTGGGTATCATTTAAAATAAAGAGAGGATTGACCCACTGTTATAGTTGTAGAAGACCAAGACATCTTGCTAAGGAATGCCCTGGAAGAAGACCTAGTTGTCTTTGTTGTAAGGCTATGGACCATAAAGTGTTGGATTGCCCTAGAATGATCGCTAAGCTTGAAAGACTGACTTTGAACCAAGAGAACCCTAAGGAAGATCCAGAAACTAAGGCTATAGTAGAACCCCAAAAAGAATCATAGAAAGTATTTCTGCAAATAAACGAAACCTTGAATGATCATCGACATGTCAGGTTATCAGATATCTTTAAAGAAAAAGAATTCATTGAAGCAAGAATAAGAGACTTCGACATTGACTGTGTTCTAGATGAAGAAATACAGGTGAATATCATGATAGAAAGAACTTGGGAAGCTATAGGGAGGCCTGCTATGATCCCTTCATTAGGAGGAATAGGACTATTCATAGGAAAGTTGGTAAACTTATGTGGGAAGCTCGCTCAGATACCTATGAACATTAATGGAACTTCGACAGAAGAATATTTTGAGATTATTAAGTTTGTTGAAGACAACGCCTCGTTTACCATGTTAATAGGAAAACCTTGGATTGACAGAGCTCAAGCCAGATGAAAGGAAGAAGAATAAGCCTTGGAGTAGAAGAAACAAGAATTAAAATATTTCATGACTAGAAGGATTGCACAATTGATTGAAGAACATGAGAACAGATCAAAGCTATTTGACACTAGAGACCTTGATGTCAAAGATGTAAGAACATCAAAGGACTCCCAGAAGACTGAAGTACCTATCCCATACAAAGAAAAGGTATTACCCCTGAATCCTAGGAAAGAATCTCAACAGCACGCAGTGACTATGTTAAAAGAAGATAAGAATCAAAATGGAAAATGAACTACCGAGATGAAGCTCATTGGAAAGAAGACAAGGATACAAAGTAAGAAGAGAGCTAAGTTGCAAAAGGTTCTAGAGGGAACTTCGCAGAAAGAAAAGTTGTAGAATTGGGGCTTCATCGAGATATCAAAACGACGACATAGGGAACTTCGCCATGACAAAGCAATATAGTCGTTGGGGCCGATATATCCATTTGACTACTTCTCCAAACGGATCAAAAAGAATTTATAGCTCGACACCAGACCGTTAGACTGTGCCATAATGTATCGAATAAGAGTTAATGGATTCTCATAACCATTGCAAGTGAACCGTTGCCAAGATGCCTACTTATCTCGTCGCGCCATGCACAGAGAACACTTTTGCTAACTGATAATTCAAAGCCCACAGACTAAGTGACTTGTCTACAATGATCATTTCGCCCTTGTTGTTATTCTAGTGCAGTGTCTAAGACCATCGTGACCCCGATAATTTTAATCCCAAACGCATATGTCCGATGAGCTCACCGCAGTTGAAGAATCAGTAACAGAAGTTCTCCTCGAATTGATGACAGAGAGAGTCATGTCAGAAAGAGGAGTGTCTACAGGTATACAAGCATCATTGACGAGAGGACTGTTGGCCTCTCCATCCATTGCTCGAGCCGGTCCATCCCGGTCATCCGATGAGAAGCGAACTAAACATAGGGATGATCTTGCGAATGCTAGATGATTCCAAGCATTCTACCCACCTACCTACCACCTCTGAGCGACGCAATCAATCAAGACAGTGTGCCCAGAGAGTTTGAGTATGCTTTGGTCACTACATACCTTCCGAAAGGGATACGCGCAGTGCACACAGACCAGTATAAGATCACAGCGTTGAAGTTTAGCAACTTCAACCTTGGCGACAGGAAGGTATACAACATGCTCACCCCGCACAAGTATCTGACGAGAACCATGGGAAAGAACTCGAAGATCGTCCCCCAGTCATGGACCATGAACCTCGCGTAGTCCACACTCCTCAATGTCATGAATATTCCTCACTTTGGTAGGCACCAAGAAGTGAATTACAATCATCGAAGTAAAGACTGTAGAGCGAGTTCCACAACAGGTGGCACAACTTGAAGAAGTAATCCAGCAGCTCCAACAGTGCATAGCAGACTTGGAGCTTCGCACTGTGCCCGAGTCCCCTCAATATGTAAGAGACCTCAGGGGAGCAACTACCCACAGCACATTTGACAGATTAAAATCTGTTTCCTTGGAGTGCAAGAAGCTAAGTAACTGCAACACTCAGACCTATGAAAACCTCACTTAGAACCCAAAGTTACAGGCACTGGAGTCGCATCTGCATGAAGCGAAGCAGAACGCAGATACACTACAGGCACAACTGAAGGCCCTGTCAGTTCTATACATAATGAAGAGGTCTCACAAACAACATACAGCTCAACATCAGATCCATATGCTTCAAAGAAAAGTGGTGGAAGTCACTCAACGGCTTCAACCAATGCAAGATAAGGCATGCCTATTGTTTACAGAGGTTGAGAGCCAAGGAGAAGAGCTAGAATAGCTCGTCATCATAGTAGAAAAATGCCTAGAAGGGCCAGTGAATGACGTAGTGATCCAGGAGTTCACCAAACAAGAGGCCACAACAAAGCATCAAGTCGAAGCTGCTCGATCCAAGCTTGAGGCGTTTGAGGCAGAATTGGTTAGACCAGAGTGACTCAGGATGAGTCACAGGTGAGTGTTGGGGGCATGTTATCCCTTGACCAAGTTTTGGGAATTTCTTGGTCATGTTGACCTAATTTGGAACCTCAACAGCCTGTCGAAGGAGGAGCACAAGACGAAGTGGAGATCACAGGATCTCGACCCCTTTTGGGCCCCTTTTTGGGTTTTTGGGAATATGTAACGGGAATGGGATGTCGACCCATGGGTTTACCCATGTTTAGGACTATTTTGTATATATATATATGTCTAGGCCATATAGAGGAGGAAGGGGGATGATATATCTATGTGATGTAGGCTAAGTGCCAAGAGTTGGATCTGTGTGATAAAGGCTTTGTGCATTCTGTGTAAGACTTGTAGAGTTGAGTACAATTCCTTGTGCGATACAATAGGAGGCTTAGTGTTGTAAAGCAAGCAAGAAGGATCTAGAGAGCTACGCAGATCTTCTGTCCCATGCAGAGTAAGGGTTTTGAGTGTTAAGCCCTAATATTGGCTCATTATCCCTTAATTGGGGCATATTATATTAGTAATGTTATTTTATTTATGTTGGCTTTAGTCCATTAGTTGTAATTATACCTCCTAGTCTCCTATATATACCAAGGAGACATTTTCATTTTGAATCATCTTGTACTTGAACATTTAAG
>ML784900.1:389341-441447 GCA_009831015.1 Picea engelmannii | reverse complement strand
AAGGTGTTGCAAAAGATTGGTACTATGGCATACAAATTGGAGTTGCCTGCATCTTCACGAGTACACCCAATTTTCCATGTTTCATGCTTAAAGAAGGTTATAGGCAACAAGATCCCAGTTCAAACTATATTGCCAGAACTTGAAGAGGAAGGAAAAATCATATTAGATCCTGAAGCCATCACTGAAAGAAGAATTCGTCAGCTGAGGAATAGATCCATTTCAGAGTATCTCATTAAATGGAGGAAACTACCGACTGAAGATTCCACTTGGGAAGATGAGTCTTTTATACAGAATCATCTAGAGTTACTCAAGCGTTGTAGACAACACTTGTCTCAAGGGGAGGGGCACGTTAAGCCCTAATATTGGCCCATTACCCCTTAATTGGGGCATATTATATTAGTAATGTTATTTTATTTATGTCAGCTTTAGGCCATTAGTTGTAATTATACCTCCTAGTCTCCTATATATACCAAGGAGACATTTTCATTTTGAATCACCTTGTACTTGAACATTTAAGTGGGGTAAAAGGAGGTTGCCCCCTCGAAGATGCTTATTATCTGAAATTATCTCTTTTTCAAGGCGTTGAGTACTTTTTCTGAGGTTTTTCTATGCTATATTGATATTTGGTTCTTAACATTGAGGCTCTGTGATTATAACCGATTGACTGAAGACAATAAAGAAGAAGAGTTGGTGGACGTAGCCCCAGGAGAGGGGTGAACCATGTAAACATTGTGTTGTCTTTCTTTGTGCTTGTCTTAATGTGTTTATATCTTCTTTTGCTAAGTGCTTGAGATGATTAGATAGATCTGCTTATGCTTAGTGCTAATGATAGGTAGAATGATAGATCTAATATACATGAATATGCTCAGTACTTAATCTACCAGATCTAACCTATTTACTTATGATAAGTGCTTAAATACATTAGATCAGTGTTAATGTTGCGAAGTTCTGTCTTATAAGTGAAGTGGTTATTGACTGTATATTGAGGAATTGATGGTGCTAAGTGCTTTATTAAATAGTACAATCACAGATCTGTGTCCCAGCTAAGGTTGCATACACTTGAGTCCTGCAACCACCCCTGCCTCTACCTCAGGTGAGACTTCATCTGCTTTGTAGGTGTTGCCGAAAGGGCCGGTAGTTAGGGCTTTGTTGGTGTGTCGTTGTAGCATTGAACCCTGGGTCTACCCTTGTGCCAACAGTTGTATACAAAGATTGTTTTCAATATTATTGATGGTTGTAGAATGAGAGATTCTCTTACACCAATAGTTGCAATTTGATTATTGTAGCCTTCATAATCAACAAAAGTTTTTGAGGTTGAAAAATATGTAGTTTTCTTGTTGAGGCCCACTATTTGCATGTTGAGTGGCTAACTTGAGATGTTGTAGGCTCCTTTTGTCGTATCTTTTACTTGTTGTTTGCTTAACCTAAGTTCTTGTAGGTCCTTTTCTACATGAAAACACGTAGCATGTTAATTGCCTGTAAATGTCCCAAAATTTTAATGACCATCTACAACATGTTGAATCTAGAATTGACATTTGTGGTGTGAAGCATGGTGTATTTGTTCCTACAGGATATAAATTTTTAAATGAAGATGATGAACAAATCATGTAGGGCTAGTGGAGGTAAGGTTGAAAACTGATGGTACGGTGTGGTGCTAGGTGATGTAATGAAGTGAAGAACATGTAAAATGGAAGTTTTTAATATATGAAGGTGAATATGACAATAACTGCAAATAGGATTTGTATTAATCTTATTGATCCTCTTTTGGTGCTTCTGGAGGTAGATGTGTTGACCTTTTTCTTCTTGTTGCAAGTACCTAGAATGCTAAAGTTGGCTTGGAATGTTCTTGTACACCTAAAAAACCTTGATGGAATATTATTAGAGTTTTTTCCTTTTTCTCAGAGCATTGGTGTCATATCTATTTTTCATCAGTGTTATGCCCCATCAAGTCTGTTAGGGTTTTCATGATGGGGAATGTTTTATTGTGTTGGTTGTGGAGCCTGATTATCTTCCTAGTTTAAAGGTCTTTGTTTTCAACCGTGTTTATACCCCATGAAGACTTTACACCCCAGAAGAATGTACTCTCCTCCATGTGGGGGAGTGCAGAGGGGGGTTACCCCCTATGCGGGGTTCGGGGGAAAACAGGCCCCGAAGGAAAAATTACCTTGTAAATGTATATTGTAATTTCATTGTAAATATGGACCGTTCATTATAAAGTCACAGATGTGACAGTAGAAGTTATGTTAGGGTTTTTTTTCCTAGAAGACAACCCTCTTTTATGAGGGAAATGTATTAAGGCTAGGTATCATGGTGAATATTGTCTTCTGAGATAGGAGACTGTGAGAGAAAGAAGAGGAAGTTACAACGGGTTTTTTGTAGGTTGTATCTCTTCATTTATTGGATAATAATAAAGGAAGGACCTGAAAATTTCTCTGGTGGACGTAACCCACACTGGGTGAGCCATGTATATATGTGTCTCTATTGTATTGTGTATCTTTTGTGTTTTATTTCCTCATTTGTTTTATTTTATTGCTTCACGATCCTGTTTTTCTAACAACTGGTATCAGAGCAAAAGGTAACTCGCAGGAAAAGAGGGTTCCTGGTTCGAGTGGGAGCAATGGCAGAAGATGGAAAGTTCAAGGTCGAGAAATTTAACAACCAAAACTACCAGTTATGGAAGATGCAGATGGAATATTATTTATATTAGAAGGATCTATTCCTACAGTTGGGTGGAATAACAAAGAATTCGACAACCATGAAGGATGAAGAATGGGAAATTCTTGACAGAAAGGCTCTAGGAACGATACGACTGAGCCTGGCAACATTGGTGGATTTCAATATTTCTAAAGAAAAGACAATGAAGGAGATGATGGACGCATTGGCTAAAATGTATGAAAAAACCTCAACGTCCAATAAGGTATTCCTAATGAAGAGATTATTTAATATGAATATGTCAGAAGGTAGGTTTATTGCAGATCATTTAAATGAATTTAATACAGTTACTAATCAACTAAGTTCTGTAAAAGTGGACTTTGATGATGAGGTCAAAGCTCTTCTAATCTTGTGTTGATTGCCAGAAAGATGGAATGGATTGGTCATGGTTGTAAGTAACTTTGTCTCTGTTTCAAACACTTTAAAATTTGATGATATTGTTGGTGTTATCCTTAGCAAGAAAATCCGACGGTAAATCACAGGTGAGACATCAGGTAATGCGTTGAACATGGAGAACATGGGAAGACAAAAGGATAGAGGAAAGGGATCAGGAAACTATGGGAATTATAGGAAGGGAAAGTCCAAATCCATACTTGGAAAGATAGAGTGATGGAATTGTGGGAAGAAAGGACATATGAAGAAAGACTGCAGAGCTCCAAAGAAACAAAGAGATGGACAACAGGAGAAAAATTAGGAAGAAAATGTAGCAGGTGATGTGTTACAAGATGCTTTGATTATTTTTGTAGATAATATTTATGAGTCTTTGGTAGTATATTCAGGGGCTTCATTTCACGCCACACCCCATAGGAAACATTTTCTATATTATGTTCAAGGTGATTTTGGACAGGTTCATTTAGGTGATGATGTACCATGCAAAATTGTTGGAATGGGAAAGGTAAAAATTAAGCAAAGTAATGGAAACCAATGGTTGTTGAAAGAGGTAAGATATGTTCCAGATCTAACGAAAAATCTAATTTCAACAAGGTAGTTGGAAAGTGAAGGTTGTATATCCATATTTAAAGATAAGGCGTGGAAGGTCACCAAAGGATCATTGGTGATAGCAAAAGGAGAGACATTGTATTTATGTATTGGTAATACTGACTCTTCTATATCTTTAGCTTCTATAGGAGTGGATACAACACTGTGGCAACATAGGCTTCGACACATGAGTGATAAGGGAATGTAGATACTTCACAAAAGAATTTTTTTGCTAGATCTTAAACAAATTGATTTGGATTTCTGTGAGGATTGTGTTTATGGAAAACAAAAGAGAGTCAGAATTGTTAGAGTCGGAAAAGAAAAGAAGAGTGAAAGGATAGAGCTTGTGCATACATATGTATGGGGACCAACTCATGTATCATCTCTTAGTGTATCTCATTATTATGTTACTTTTATTGATGATGCAACTAGAAAAACTTTGGTTTATTGCATTCAACAAAAATCTGATGTTTCGATACTTGTAAGAAATGGAAAGCTTTGGTTGAGAATGAGACAGAAAAAAGGTTGAAGTGTCTCAGATCAGACAATGGAGGTGAATATTGCAGCAAGGAGTTTGATGATTATTATTCATACCATGGGATGTGTAGAGAGAATATAGTTCCAGGAACACCACAAGAAAATGGTGTGTCAGAAAGGATGAACAGAACAATCATGGAGTGTGCAAGGAGTATGTGATTGCATGTTGGTTTTCTCTTACAGTTCTAGGCATATGTTGTAGATATTGTTGTTTACTTAATAAATAGAGGACCTTCAAGCTCTTTGGATGGTATAATTCCAGAGGAGGCATGGACAGGTAAAAAGGTAAACTATTCTTTTTTGAAGACTTTCGGTTGTGAATCATTTGTATATATTGATAAAGAAAATAGAACAAAGCTTGAGGCAAAATCCAAGAAGTGTACCTTTATTGGATACAATGTTGATGATTTTGGTTATCGCTTATGGTATTATGAAAATAACAAAATCATTAGGAGTATAGATGTCACATTCAATGAGAAGGTCATGTACAAAGATCAGTTGTAGGGAAAGAAAAAGGAAAAAGAAAGACCATAATACACAGTGCTTGATGAGATCACTGAAAAAGAAACTCCAAAGGTACCAGAAAATCAAAATGTACAACAACAAGATCAACAAGTACCTCAAACTCCTGCATGTGTCGTTAGAATATTTACTAGGTTAAGTAGACCCCCTGAATGATACTATCCTTCATTGTATTATTTATTGTTGATTGATTCTAGTGAACCAGAATGTTATGAAGATGCAATGCAAGTAGACACCAAAAATAAGTGGGAGCAAGGCATGAAAGAGGAAATGTATTCCTTGGTAAATAACCAAACTTGGGATTTGGTTCAGTTACCTACAGGAAAAAGGGCATTGCATAATAAATGGGTTTACAATTTGAAGGAAGAATATGGAGGAAAAAAATGGTACAATGCTAGACTTGTTGTAAAGGGGTTTGCACAAAAGAAAGGTATAGATTTTGATGAAATATTTTATCCTGTTGTTAAAATGAATTCGATTAGGACTATTTTAAGTCTTGTGGCAGTAAAATATTTGCATCTTGAACAGTTAGATGTAAAAACAACTTTTCTCCATGGGGATTTGGAGGAAGAGATTTATATGCAGTGGCCACAGGGGTATGAGTTCAAAGGGAAGGAGAATTTGGTATGCAGGTTGAAGAAGAGATTGTATGGCCTAAATTAAGCCCCAAGGAAGTGGTATTTGAAGTTTGACAGGTTTATGACAGAACAAGGTTATAGTAGATGTCATTTTGATCACTATGTTTATTTTAAAAGGATAGAAAATGGAAGCTATATTATCTTGTTATTGTATGTAGATGACATGCTTGTTGCAAGGTCTAATATGTAGGATATAAATGTGCTCAAGAATAAACTAGCTAATTCATTTGCAATGGAGGATTTGGGTGCTACAAAGAAAATCCTTGGTATGAGAATAACAAGAGATAGGAAAAATCGCAAATTGACATTGTCTCAGGGTGAGTACATGGAGAAGGTGTTGGAAAGGTTTAGAATGCAGAATGCAAAACCAGTTAGTACACCTTTGGCCACCCATTTAAAATTAACTAAAGAATTGTGTCCCAAGACACAGGAGGAGATATAATACATGTCCATGGTCCCGTATTCATTAGCATTTGGCAGCTTGATGTATGTGATGGTTTGCATAAGACCAAATATTGCACATGCAGTGGGAGTTGTGAGCAAGTATATGAACAATCCAGGTAAAGAACATTGGGAGGAAGTAAATTGGATTCTCAGGTATTTGAGAGGTAATTCTACTCATGCATTATGTTTTGGAGGTTCAGACACTGTTCTACAGGGGTATGTTGATTCAGATATGGCAAGTCATAAAGATAGCAGGAGGAGCACCATTGGGTATTTTTTTACTATAGGTGGAACAACAGTAAGTTGGATTTCAAAACTGCAAAAGGTGGTTTCACTTTCAACAAAAGAGGCAGAGTATGTTGCTGCTACAGAGGCTAGTAAAGAGATTATTTGGTTACAAAGGTTTATGGAGGAATTGGGAAAGAAACAAGAGAATAGAAGGTTGTACTGTGACAGTGAGAGTGAAATTCATCTTGCAAAGAACTCAACCTTCCATTCAAACACCAAGAATATACAACTTAGGTACCATTCCATACGATCCGTCTTGGAATATGGACATTTGAAGTTGGAAAAGATACACACTAGACAGAATCTTGCAGACATGTTAACAAACGGAATAACAAGGGAGAAATTGAGTTCCTTCTCAATTTTAGTTGGTATTCAAGCATGAAGGTGAATATGATAAATTATCTAGGTCCAAGAAGGATCATAGTCCAGCATATACAGTAGCGGTGGAGTTGTTGAGATCAATCTCCAAGTGGGAGATTGTTGGTTGTGAAGCCCGATTATCTTCCTGGTTCGGAGGTCTTTGTTTTCAGTCGTGTTTATACCCCATGAAGACTTTACACCCCAGAATAATGTACACTCCTCCACATGGGGGAGTACAAAGGGGGGTTACCCCCTCTGCGGGGTCCGGGGAAAAGCGAGCTCCTGAAGGAAAAATTGACTTGTAAATGTATATTGTGATTTCATTACAAATCTGGACTGTTCATTATAAGGTCGTAGATCTGATGGTAGAAGTTATGTTAGGGTTTTTTTCCCTACAAGACAACCCTCTTTTATGAGGGAAATGTATTGTGGCTAGTTATCATGGCGAATATTGTATTCTAAGATAGGAGATTGTGAAAGAAAGAAGAGGAAATTACAGCTGGTTTGTTGTAGGTTGTATCCCTTCATTTACTGGATAATAATAAAGGAAGGACCTGGCAATTTCTCTGGTGGACGTAGCCCACACTTGGTGAACCATGTATATCTGCGTCTCTATTGTGTTGTGTATCTTCTATTTTTATTTCCGCATTTGTTTTATTTTATTTCTCTGTGATCCTATTTTTCTAACATATTGTATACATAAGGATCCCTCCATGGAGGTTTTCAAGTAGATGTCAGTCCCAAGTGTCTCAGTGAGGTTTTCACTTGGGTATTTTATTGTTGTTTTCTTTTATTTTTTTCTAATATCTCATTATCCTTAGGATGGGTTGATAATATTGTTGCTCTCAACCACATCTAGTTATTGTGTTCTAGTTGTGACTATGAATTATTCTTTGGACATAGGTTTGTTCTAATATTCATCGAGGGGGGTGCTTTCCTAATATATTGTTCTAATATTCATTGAGCCATTATCATAACATCTTTGATGTTGTGAGGGCCCAACCATCTAGTTCTTAACTTTCCCTTGAAATCATTGAATCTTGAGTCATATAGGAGTAACCAATCCCCTTCTTTGAAATTTCTAGGATTGATAATCTTGTCATGCCATGTTTTTCTTTGTAGTTGCACTACCTTTTTGTGGAACAAGGCTTGTTGTTTGTTGTTTGTACTCATTCAGGGCATTCAACTACTATAATATTTCTTCTTGGGATGATGAGAGGTCTAGGTTGAGGTTGGAAGTTGTTTTATGTGTGGAAATTTGAAATTCAATAGGGAACTTAACTTTCTTTGCAGAGACCAGCTCATAAAGGGTGAAACTTGTGGTGGTCTTCCAAGTGCTTTTATATGCCCATACAAATTCAATTAGCATATAACTTTCCCAATTATTTTTATGCATGTTGATTGTCTGGGTGATGATGTTCTTTGTCTCCTTGTTTGTCACCTCTACTTTTCCATTTTCTTGTGGGTGGTATGTAGTAGATTGTTTTTGGTGTATATTTTTTTATTGCATGATATGTTCAATGTGATTTGAGTTGAACCATGGTTCTTGATCTATGACTATTTCCCTTGGGACCTCAAACCTTGAGAATATGTTTTCATGTAAGAATTGGGCTACCTTTTCTTATGCTGCAACTTTCATTGCCTTTACTTCAGACCACTTTTTAAAGTAATCAATGCACACCAATATGTGCTTATTTTGGTATGAAGTAGGGTCAATGGGACCCATAAAATCTAGGTCTTACTTGTCAATAGGTCCTAATGAGATTTGAGGCTACAAAGGCATCTCATCTCTTTTGGTAGGTTTTTCCATTCTTTGACATAAATTATAATGAGAGACATATTGTTGAGCATCTATACATAGGGTTGGCCAATAATAGCCAACATGCAAGATTTTGTAGGTTGTTCTGTTGCATTTCTCCATAGGGCTCATTATGGAATGCATGGAGGATTTTATGGACTTCATATTGTCTAATGCATCTTCTCAATATCTTATCATGCTTAATTTTGAACAAGTATCCCTTAATCCAAATGTAGGTGGCACTTTTCTTGATGGTTTTGAAATGTTCCATGTAGGAGAAATGTCAAGGAAACCTCCATGTAGCTAAATAGTTGGCTATGTTAGAAAACTAGGGGGTTTCCACTAAAATTGAAAATAGATGTTCATCTACAAAGTTTTCATCTACCACCTCATCATCTATAGTATTAGTTAATCTGGATAAAAAAAAATATGCAACATTATGTTTGCCAGGCTTGTCAAGTATGGTGAGATCAAATTCTTGTAGTAATAAAATCCACCTAATAATACTACCATTGATTTCATGTTTTTTCATTAAATACCTAATGAAAACATGATTTGTATGCACAAAGACTGGATACCTAGTGACAAAGTTCCTAAACTTATCAATGGCATAAACAGTTGCAAGGAACTCTTTCTCAGTGACTGTATAATTCAGCTTTGCACCATTCAAATTATTATTGACAAAGTAAATTTGAAAATGTGATTTTCTCTTCTTGTTGGCCCAAAATAGCCTCTATGGCCTTGTCAAATGCATTAGTATGTGGAAAGGGAAGTCCCACCTAGGGCCTTGCAACACAAAGGTCGTTATGAGTTTTTATTTAATAGATTCAAATGTTTTTTGGTATGTTATTGTCCAAGAAAATTCATTTCCCTTTGATGACAAAGTAAACAAATGGGAGGCTAATTTGCTAAATTATTTTATGAACCCCCTGTAGTATCTCACATGTCCAAGGAAGCTCCTTATATCTTCTTACTTTTTAGGTGTAGGTAGTTAATTAATTATGTTCACTTTGCTTTGGTCTACTTTTATCCCCTTGGAGGAGATATGGTGATGCAAGACAACCCCCTCATGCATAAGGATGTTGCATGTCTCATGGTTGAGTGAGAGGTTCATTTCTTCTCACCTCTCTAGTACTTTATCAAGGTTGGCCAAGACCTCTTTAAAGGAATGACCATAAGATGTGAAATCATCCATGTATATTTCTATAATGGCATAGATGAGATCTAAATATATGCTTAATACAACCCTTTGAAAGGTTGCATAAGCATTACAAATACCCAAGGGAAGGAAATGATAGGAAAATGTGCCCTAAGGACAAGTGAAGGTGGTTTTATCTCGATATTCAAGGATGATTTGAATTTTATTATACCAATTAAAACCATATAAGAATGGGAAGTACTTTTTTTCTGCTAGGATACCTAATACTTGGTTAGTGAAAGGTAGGGGAAATGGTCTTTCTTGGTGGCTTTATTGAGTTTTCTATAGTCCACACATGCTCTCCATTTTCCATTCTTCTTTGGAAAAATAACCAAGGGTGAGACCCATTCACTATTATAAGTAGGATAAATGAATCATGCAACCAAGAGTTTTTGTATTTCTTCTTTGACAATGTCTTTTAGAGCAAGGTTCATTCTCATTTGACGTTGCCTAACATGCACATAGTCATACTTGATGTAGATATGATGAGTACAAATGTTTGGATGAATTCCTTTCATGTACTTTTAATCCCATGCAAAATTTTCAGTATGATTTCTAAGGATAACCAACAATTTTTTCTCTTGTTCATCAGTCAAATTAGAGCTTTCAAGTTTTTGAAGGGCAAATTTCCATTGTTTTGACTTTTTTTTTGTCAACCTTAGTAGTGAGTAGTTATGTCCATAAATCCTTTTTTAAATCAATAGAAGTTTCAAGTTGTTTGTGGCTATTCTTGTTCATCAAAACCATCAACGTTTACAACAACAATGTACATATTTTGTATAAAGTTGGATATGAAGGTGTCTACATCTGGGCTTTGCTTGGGTAGGGTTGTTTCAATGGCTAGGAGAGGATAAATAGAGGTATTAAGTATCTCTCTTTATTATTATACTCACATACAAATTTCTTCTTCAATCAATGGCTTGGTAGGGGGGTAGAAAACAAGTTATTTTTTAGATTGACCATTGGTAATGGTTATATTTCCTGCCCAATAGTTGATGTAATGCATCTATTTTATCCAACCATGGTCTTCCTAGGATGAGAGGGTATCCATTCAATTTGGAATTTGTTTAAAGGACTATGAAATCACTTGGATAATCCCAAGAATCAACAAATACCATTCCATCCTCTAATACTCCCTCAAGATTCACAATTGATCTATCTACTAATTGGAGTATTGTAGGTGTATGTCTTAACCATCCTTGAAGGATTATTCTGAGCATGGTATCTTGTTTCATGACATTAATGGCCGCCTCTAAGTCTATCAAAGTGTTTTGGATGAGGCTTTTGTTGATTTAAACATCTAATACATGGTTTCCTGGATCCAAGTACTTAGGGACATACATTCTTCCTAGCATAAGGTCTGTTAGTTGTCCCAACACACTGATTGTAGGAGAGTCCTTTTTCTTCCTTCTAGGTTTATTAAGGAATTTTTCCTTGATGGACTTGTTATAGATAGGAATATTATTAATGGATTGGAGGAGATAAATTTTGACACATAGATTCTTAAGTTTTCTGAAGATGTCATTCTCTACAAATGTGTAGGCATTCTTGGTGTCTATCCTTTCAAAATATGGTGGAACTGGTTGAGGGATGTGTTACTATTATGGTGAGGTCCCCTATTCTTCAGAACTTGTGTCTTCTATAGGTTTAGCAGTAAGAGGAGGATCCTTTAGTACCTCCATCAATTTCAGATTAATATCTTGAATATCCATAGAGTAGGATTGATATGTTATATCATTGTTATACATGGGTTGGACCTACATATTATTTGGATTAGATGTTGATTGGGCACGTAATTGTGGTTGCTTTGGTGATTGTGGAACAACACTCATGGAAGCATTTCCTTGTTGAGGTGGGGGTGGAAGCAATGCTTGATTTTGATGGTTTTGAAGTTTCCATCTATGTGGAGGATTAGTCCATTGAGGGTTTTTCATTGGACGATGGGGTTGGAAGAGTTGATAAGAGGGATCAAAGGTTTGATTTGGATATTGCCACTAGGTTTTCATAAGCTAGGTAAATGGATTAGATTGGTACCAAGGTCGAGAATGCAATTGTGAGTTATATCCACCAAAGTACTAAGGATGAGTGTAGGGCATGCCTGGTTGAAAGGGCCTAGGCACCCTTGGTCTCATTTGGTTGATGAAGAATAATGGTTCCACATTCTATCCATCCCCTTGATTAGCAACTTTTAGACTTGCAAAAGAAGGGAACTTGTTAGTTGGATTTGGGTCTTCACAAATTGAAAAAACATCTAAATTATTGAGTGGGAATTCATTGATAGGGTGTTTCTTTGTGCATATAGGAAAAAAAATGGCCAAATCCCTTTCCGCCTCTTCTTTCTTTTTCCTAATCTGCAATGTATCCATCTGCATGGATAGTGAGAGAAAAATATTAGTTTTCATATCTTCTAATAATCCTCATATTTCATTCTTAGTAAGAGTTGTAGGGTTAGATTATTGTGTTACCATGCTCTTACCATTTCTTCCCTTATTCATTGTGGATATATAGTTATTCTTGAATATTTTCTTGATGTCCTTGTGCTCTAGCTGGAAGATGTCTCCATTTGCAAGGATATTAAGGTTTTCCATGAAATCTTCTCTTATCCCTTTGAGTAAGACAAGTTTTAGTGAGTTGTCATACAATGTACAATTGTGAACTCTCTTGTATCTGAGTTGAAATATTTCCTCATAGTCTTCCAAGGATTCATTCTCTCCTTGGATCATTAGAAAGATCTCATCTCTTTTGTCCCTTGATTTGTAGTAGTCCATATACTTGTCAATGAAAGTTTTCTTCATTTAGTCCCATTTGATGATGGTGTTTCCCTCTAGGCTCATGAACCATCTCAAGGTTGATTCCTTGAGATTAAAGGGAAAGAGCTTGAGCTTTTGACCATATAATGTGTAGTCACAATTCCTACAAACAAGTACTAACTCAAATAGAAAAGTATAGGGGTCTTTTGTAATAAGGCCATGGAAGTAAGGAAGAGAAGAATGATTAATTTGTTTTCATCTTGGTTTCCCCATTGGTTTCCCAGATGGGAAAATCAAAGACTTCATATCAGTCTCCATCATCATCCATTATGTGGTGAGATGGGGATCCTTCTTCTTCTATGAGATTTGCAAAATTTATTTATTTTTCCTCCTGGATGTCTGCTTCATAATCAGCTTGTTTCTATTCTTGATTGGTTGATCTCATTTCAGTGGTGAGTAATTTTTCTCTCTCTATCGCTCTCTCTCTCTCACTCTGTGTGTGTGTGTAAGGGAAATATGTTTATACATACAAGTATAGGGGTTACTCTCTCTTGTTGATTAAGGTTAGTTGTCATTGATGTCAACCCTTGAAGAAAGCCCTGTAGCACAAAGGTTGGGTAATGGACCCAAGATTGTTTGATGTAAAGATGACTCGTTATTGTCTTGTCATGGTTGATAATAAGTAGAAATAGATGAACTCCAAAGTAGTCCCCTTATGGTGAAATCCCTCACGGGAAGATGCTTTGCGAATTGAGTTATCCTAGAAGTATGGTTAGAGAACCCATGCTTATTTGTGGAATAATGAGATGAACTCCAGTGAATTTTTCAGTGAAACTATCCTAGATGTATATTTATTATCATTCCATTTCCAGTGGCATGTGGAACATCACATAACTCCTCACGGTTAGGGAGTTATGGCCATGAGAAGTTGGAGAACCCAGGTTTGGGTAATGGACCCAAGTTTGTTTGATGGATAACAATATGAGTTTTGATATATTTTCAGGTAATACTATTCTATATGGATATTACATGTCATTCCATTTATGGTGGTATGTGGAAAATCACATAACTCCTCACGGTTTGAGAGTTATGGCCTTACGAAGTTGGAGGACCCTCATATGTCATCTAGAAGCCCCAAAAGGTCAAAGTAGTCAAAGTGGTTAAAGAGTTTTTAAAGGTAAATAATAAAGTGAAGTGATGAGTGCACTATAGTTCAAATTGAATAAAAAATCAATTGTTTAAATAATAAATTTAATGGAGAAATTAGAAGTGGGTTAACCCTAAAATAAGGAAAGTGGGAAAAGTGACCTAGAAGATGTTTTTAAGGAAGCTACTTGGAGAGTATAAATAAGAGGCAAGGCTCTCTCATTTAAATAATACTTGAGAATATTGAATACCTATAGGTGTCTAAGGTAACCAAAGGATATCTAAGCCGGATTTCTAAGGGAAGGTGAAGAAAAGAAGGCCGGAATTCAAGGAAGGATAAATTATTTTCATGTTGCTTTCTAAGGTATGTTATTTACAGGTCATCTCACCATTTTCACAATAAAAAAATTTATATAATGATTCAGACCGTGATATTATTATTCCATTGAGGAAACATATCCAAGTATCTGTGTAAAAAATTCATCTCGTGGGTCATTGTATTTTTGGAGATACACTCCGTGGAAAATAGGGTTTTTGGCTAGTCCTGAAACTAGTCTAAAACAAGTGTTTCAAGTAAAAACGTCATAAATTCTTAATAACAGATCCAAATTCAGTGAGACCAATTGTGTTGGTTAGAGTACAGTAGTATTTTGTGTAACAGTTTCAGATTAATTCAACAAATATTCTGTGTGGGGCATGATTTACAAGGTCACTCTCTAGAATAAGACAGAATTCAGAAAGGTGTGCCATTTTTGCTATAACTCCTTTTCTGAGAGGTTCCAAGTAGTGACACCTGGATTAATTTCATAAAACAAAATGAATAAAATTGTGTATCAGTTTCAGATATTTATTCAATACAGGTACAAAGTTATGATTATTTCAAGTTAGGGTTGTTGACTAATCCAAAACTAGTCATGGTTGAGACAAGCAGTTGATGAGTTGGCACATACATGAGATGTATAGTTGATGATGTTGGTACATATTGATGAGTCATTTTTTATGAGTAGTTGACACATTATTGGTATATACTTGGTACATGGTTGGATGCATTTGTTTATGGTACAGGTTGATTACAGATTGTTTGGTACAGGTTGGTGCATGGTTGATGCACTTGTTTATGGTACAGGTTTCTGCATGGTTGATGAACTTGTTTATGGTACAGGTTGATGCATGGTTCAAGTTTATTGGTATAGTTTTACAGTGGTATATCTCACAGTGATAGTGTGACAGTGGTTCCATCATTCTACTTCTACTTCAGGGCGGTTGGATGGGGAAAGGACAAGTGGTTGTAGCCACCTTTTGGTTATATCCGGAGAACTTAGGGGGTTGTAGCCTCCTTCTAGTTGTAGCTAGAGAATTTAGGAGTTGGAGCTTCCCTCAAGTTGTAGCCTGAGAAATTAGGGGGTTGGAGCCTCCTTCCAGTTGCAGCTGGAAAACAAAGGAAGTTGGTGCTTCCAATGAATGTAATTATTCAAGACATATAAGAAAAAGCATTATGTAGTTTTCTTCTTATTTGGGTTTCCATGTAAAAAAATGGTGTATTGTGTATCTGTGTGATTGTTCATTTCTTTTTGCTCATTATTGGATAATAATTCTACATTGATATAACACTTGGATTATTTGGAGAAAAAGGATTATAATTACGTTATTAATGATTCACCCCCCCTCTCAATAATCCAACAATTGGTATCAGAGAAGGTTCCTTTAGAAATCATTTTAACCACTGAAAGGTAGATCATGGAGAGTACCAACTCATATAAAAATGGAATACCACACTTTGATGGATAGAAGTATGATTTTTGGAGCATAAGGATGAAGACATATATACAAGCATAGGGGTTTGAAATTTGGCAATCAATTGTAGATGGATACACAGTACCAACAGTTCCACCAACAAATGACAAAGCAGTGAAACTTGATCAAAATAATTCCAAAGCTACAAATGTACTTTTGAATGGTCTCAGTGAAACAATATTCACCAAAGTTGCACATTGTAAATCTGCTAAAGAGATTTGGGACAATCTTTGAAATATTTATGAAGCGGATGAAAAAGTCAAAGAAATAAAACTTCAAACTTACAGAGGTCAATTCGAACAACTAAAAATCAAGGAAGATGAGAATATTACATCCTACTTCTTAAGAGTTGATGAAACAGTGAATGTAATCATAGTATTGGGAGAAAAAATTGAAGAATCTATAATTGTTCAAAAAGTAATAAGATCTCTTCCTATGAGATTCAACCCTAAGATATCAGCACTAGAAGAAAGATCGGATCTGAACTCAATAAGCATGGACGAACTGCATGGAATCTTCATAGCATATGAAATGAGAACTGAACGAGAAAATCCAGATGTAAAAGAAACAGCCTTCAAAGCATCCAAAATATCAAAGCAAAAGAAAAAAGAACAAGAAGAATATAGCAGCAGCATGGACATCTCGGAATATGATGAAGAAGTGACCAACTTCGTCAAAAGACTGAACAAGGGAACCAATGGTAGGTATAGAGGTAAGCTTCCTTTAATTTGTTTTAATTGTGATGGTATTGATCATTTTTCTAACAAATGTCCTCATAAGAAAAAGAGAAATGATGAAGGTTACTCAAAAGGCAAACACACATATAAAGGCAAAATAACTACAAAGAAAGATTTCAAGAAAAGATTATGCATCAAAGAAGACATCTCATCATCAAATGAAGATGAAATCAGTGATAGTGAGACAGGAAGAGTTTTATTCATGGAAGTAAAATATTATGAAAAAGAAGACTCCGAAGAAGAATATGAAGAAGTCGAAGACAAAATTGAAGAGGTAGAAGTTGACTATCGAGAATAATTAACGTGTGACATAGAAGTTATCATAAGAGAAAAGAAGAAAAACAAGAAACTACAAGCAGAACTAGACAAGAAAAAGGACACTCGAGAACTAGAACGAATGATCACAAGATTGAAGGTTCAAATAGAAGAAGATAAAAGAATTGAAGAAGCACTCAAAGAACAACTAGAAGAAAAGGACAAGATCATTGGAAACTTGGAAGCAGAGATTGTCACACTAAGAAAGGATATTCAAAAGAAAAATATGCAGAATAGCTCAAAAGTTCTGGATGACATTATCAACAGTAAAAAATCTCATCTTGACAAGTCTGGACTTGGATACAATGAGACAGAAAAGGGATCAAGCTCCAAAACAACAGAGCAAGAAACAAATCCAAAAAGCTATCCAAAAACAATCAAAGGGGATAGGAAGATTACAGGGACACTCCTCCACTGAGAAGATTCATATTTTAGAATCAACAACAGACAGATAGGCCTCAAGAAGAAGAAGGATTAATAAGAGCACCTTCTTTCAGAAGATCTTCAACTCCCGAGTATCAAACTATACTTTTTTGTTTATGCTATGCATGTAATAATTTTGGACATAAAGTTGTGAATTGAAGAGCTAACAACAGGAACAATAACAACTTTGAGAGTCATACACAAAGGGGTTACTCAAGAAGACCTAGTGAAACACAAAAAATAAGTTACAACAGGTTTGAATCTTTAAGCACTGAAGTGGAATGTTACAAATGTAACAATTTTGGACACATGGCCAAAAACTGCAGAATGGCAGTCCCTCCTAAAGAACCTCAACAGAATAACAACAATCACAGACAAGAACCTCAGAAAACAACATGGATAAGAAAGAAAGATCAGTATAGAAATGAAGAATGCACAGTCGTTCTACAAGCTAAGAAGAAGAAACATGGTTGGTATGTTGACAGTGGGTGTTCAAAACACATGACAAGTGATAGAGACAAATTTCTTACATTGCGAAAGGAAAGAAATGGATGAGTATCCTTCGGAAATGATAATTCATCCAAAATAATTGGAGAAGGCACAGTCCGAATTGGGAACAAGAATAAAAAGGCACCAAATGTTCTACTGGTAGAAGATATGAAACATAATCTTCTAAGTGTGATTCAAATGTGTGACCAAGGTCATAAAGTTACTTTCGATTCACAAAAGTGTGAGATAAGAAGAGAAGGTTCAGGGAAATTGGTCGGTACAGCTGCAAGAACTTCAAACAACATATATGTGCTAAGTGAAATTGGAAATTAAAAGTGTTTTCTAGGAAAGGAATATGAAAGTTGGTTATGGCATAAAAGAATGGGTCACATGCATTTTGATAACCTTGTCAAAGTCATCAAAAGAGAAGCATTCATAGAAATGCCCCAGATCATGAAACCAACCAATACTTTATGCAAGCATTGTCAACAAAGAAAGCAAACAAAGACCAGGTTCAAATCAAAGGAATATTCAACAGCAAGACCACTGGAAATTGTGCATATTGATCTAGTTGGACCAACTACAACAAAGGGATTAAAAGGTAAGAGATACTTTATGTTATTAGTTGATGATTATACAAGAATGATTGCAGTTTTCTTTCTCAAGAACAAGTCAGAAGCTTTTGAAAACTTCAAGATCTACAAGGAAATGGTTGAAAATGAGATGGATTCAAGAATCAAATGCTTGAGATATGATAATAGAGGAGAGTTCACTTCAAAGGAATTTATGGACTACTGCAGCAGTCATGGAATAAAAAGGAAATTCTTCGTTGCTAGGACACCTCAACAGAATGGAGTTGTTGAAAGAAAGAACAGAACAGTACAGGAAATGGCTCGAACAATGCTAATGGATTTCAAATTGACAGATATATCTTGGACACAGGCAGTGCATATAGTAGTTCACATTCAAAACAAAGTAATGCTCAGAAACAACACTAATAAAACTCCCTACGAGCTATGGAAAGGAAGACTAGCAAATGTGAAGAACTTCAGAGTTTTTGGAAGAAAATGATACATCAAAAGAGAAGATGGAAGAATGAGAAAGTTTAACTCTCGTGTGGACAAAGGAGTACTTTTTGGCTACTCAAGTACAAGGAAATCATACAAGTGTTACAATCTAAGATTGAACAAATTTGTGGAAAGAATCAACGTAACAATTGATGAAACGGGTAGGCCAGAATCAAAGGAAGAAAAAAACAAATCAATGGAACAACTTTTCAAAGAAGAAGAAGCAAAAGATGAAGTAAAAGAGGAATATGAAGAGAATCTGACAGAAACAGAAGATCAAGTTCAACATGTATCTCCAAAGACACCTAGCAAATGAGTATATAAGAATCATCCTTCAGATCATATTATTTGAAACAAAGATGTAGGAGTTGAGACTAGAAGAAAAATCGGTTCACCAGAACAAACACACCTAGCACTCTTATCTACAATTGAACCAAACTGTTTTGAATAATCCAACAAGGATGAATTTTGGAATAAGGCCATGAATGGATAATTGGATCAAATAGAGAAAAATGACACTTGCGAACTGGTTCCAAGACCAAAGAATAAGAATGTGATGAGCACAAAATGGGTTTTCAGGAATAAATTAAATGAATATGGACAAGTTACAATGAACAAAGCTATATTGGTATGTAAAGGATATGCACAGATTGAAGGAATCGACTTTGAAGAGACATTTTCCCCAGTTGACAGAATGGAAGCAATCTGGTTGCTTTTAGCCTATGCATGCTCCAAAAATGTTAAAGTATATCAGATGGACATAAAATCAACTTTTCTGAATGGGGAACTTGAAGAAGAAGTCTAAATTGAACAACCAGAAGGATTTCATTTGTCAGAGAATGCAAATTATGTGTGTAAATTAAAGAAGGCCTTGTATGGTCTAAAACAGGCTCCTAGAGCATGGTACTCTAGACTGGATAAGTATCTGCAACAAGCAGGGTTCAGAAAAAGAAGTGCAAACAACAACCTCTACATCAAAGTAAGTGAAGGTAATATTTTATTAATTGAAGTTTATGTTGATGATATTATTTTTGGTAGTGATGATGACAGGTTAAGCCATAAATTTGCAAAAGATATGCAGAATGAATTTGAAATTTCATTACTTGGAGAACTATCCTTCTTTTTGGGACTTTAGATACATCAAATCAACCAAAGAATCTGTATTTCTCAAACCAAGTATATCAGAGAAATGCTAAAGAGGTTCGGAATGGAAGATTGCAAACCAGTTATCACTCCCATGCAAACCAGTTGCAAGTTGAGCAAAGATGATGATTCGAAGTCTACAGATCAGAGGCAATACAAGCCAATGATTGGTAGCCTACTATATGTGACAACATCCAGACTAGATGTAATGCAAAAAGCTAGACAGGTGGCATGAATTCAAGAAGCACTAAAGGAGTCACATGTGTTAGCAGTGAAGAGGATTTTCAGATATCTCAAAGGAACAGAAGAGTTTGGATTATGGTATCCAAAAGGAAAGGATCTATCACTTATTGCCTACACAGATGCAGATTGGGCAGGTTGTATTGATGACCGATGAAGTACCAGTGGAGCAGCATTCTACTTGGGTAAGTGTTTAGTATCATGGCTAAGAAAGAAACAATCATCAGTATCTTTATCTACAGCTGAGGCAAAGTATATTGCAGCAACATCATGGTGTACATAGTTTCTTTGGATGAAACAAACTTTGACAGATATACAGGTTGAGTATCATGAGCCCATTCCAATCTATTGTGATAATACAAGCATCATCAATATCTTGAAGAACCCGGTGATGCACTCCAAGATGAAGCACATTCCAATCAAGTATCACTTTCTACGAGAGCAGGTTGTAGAAAAGAACATCAGATTTGAGTATGTGGGCACACAAGAACAAGTGGCAAACATCTTCACAAAACCACTTCCACGGGAATCCTTTGAATATCTTCGCCAGAGACTTGGAGTTATGTATACTCCAAAATGAATGCTTTTTGAATGCTTATCTTATATTTCTTATATTTACATGAGGAAGCACCATAAGAGGACATTTCAGTCAGGGGGAGCAGCCCCGGATGGAAATATACCCTTGCCATTGATGACAAAGGGGGAAGAGATTTATCATATGTGGAGGACAGAGGTAGAGGACAGAGTCATGGTTCCAGGGGGAGAGATTATCAGATGCAGAGGACAAAGGTAGAGGATAGAGGCATGGTTCCAAGGGGAGCATGAGTGATATGATTTCAATATTGCATCAGATTGTTTCCATCAATGCCAAAGGGGTAGATTGTTGATTAAGGTTGGTTGTCATTGATGCCAACCCTTGAAGAAAGCCCCTTAGCACAAAGGTTGGGTAATGGACCCAATATTGTCTGATGTAAATATGACTCATTATTGTCTTGTCATGGTTGATAATAAGTAGAAATGGATGAACTCCAAAGTGGTCCCCTTATGGTGAAATCCCTCACGGGAAGACGCTTTGCGGATTGAGTTATCCTAGAAGTATGGTTAGAGAACGCATGCTTATTTGTAGAATAATGATATGAATGCCGGTGAATTTTTCATTGAAACTATCCTAGATGGATAGATTTTTTCATTCCATTTCTGGAGGTATACATAACTCCTCACGGTTAGAGAGTTATGGCCATGAGAAGTTGGAAAACCCAGGTTTGGGTAATGGACCCAAATTTGTTTGATGGATAATGGTATGAGTTTTGATATATTTTCAGGTAATACTATTCTATATGTATAGTACATGTCATTCCATTTCTGGTGGTATGTGGAACGTCACATAACTCCTTACGGTTTGAGAGTTATGGCCTTACGAAGTTGGAGGACCCTCATATGTCATCTAGAAACCCCAAAAGGTCAAAGTGGTTTAAGAGTTTTTAAAGATAAATAATAAAGTGAAGTGATGAGTGCACTATAATTCAAAGTGAATACAAAATCAATTATTTAAATAATAAATTTAATGGATAAATTAGAAGTAGGTTAACCCTAAAATAAGGAAAGTGGGCAAAGTGACCGAGAAGATGTTTTTAAGGAAGCTACTTGGAGAGTATAAATAAGAGGTAAGGCTCTCTCATTTAAATCACACTTGAGAATATTGAATACCTATAGGTTTCTGAGGTAACCAAAGGATATCTAAGCCTAATTTCTGAGGGAAGGTGAAGAAAAGAAGTCTGAAATTCAAGGAAGGATAAATTATTTTCATGATTCTTTCTAAGGTATGTTATTTACAAGTCATCTCACCATTTTCGCAATAAATTTTTTTCTATAATGATTCAGAACATGATATTTCTATTCCATTGAGGAAACATATCCAAGTATTTGTGGTAAAAAATTCATCTTGTGGGTCATTGTATTTTTGGATATACACTCCGTGGAAAATAGGGTTTTTGGCTAGTCCTGAAACTAGTCTAAAACAGGTGTTTCGGGTAAAAACGCCATAACTTATTCATAACAGATCCAAATTTAGTAAGACCAATTGTGTTGGTTAGAGTACAATATTTAGTATTCTTTGTAATAGTTTCATATTAATTCAACAAATATTCTGTGCGGGGCATGCTCTACAAGGTCTCTCTCTAAAATAAGCCAGAATTTAGCAAGGTGTGTCATTTTTGCTATAACTCCTTTTCTGAGAGGTTCCAAGTAGTGAAACCTGGAGTAATTGCATAAAACACACTAAAGAACACTGTGTATCAGTTTCATATCTTTATTCATTACATGTATAAATTTATGATTATTTCAAGTTAGGGTTGTTGACTAATCCAAAACTAGTCATGGTTGAGACAAGCAGTTGATGAGTTGGCACATACATGAGGTGTATAGTTGATGATTTTGGTACATATTGATGAGTCATTGTTGATGATTAGTTGACACATTATTGGTAAATACTTGGTACATGGTTGGATGCACTTGTTTATGGTACAGGTTGATTACAGATTGTTTGGTACAGGTTGGTGCATGGTTGATGCACTTGTTTATGGTACAGGTTGGTGCATGGTTGATGCACTTTTTTATGGTACAGGTTTTTTATAGGTTGAGATACAGGTTGATTTATGGTTCAGGTTTATTGGTATAGGTTTACAGTGGTATCTCTCACAGTGATAGTGTGGCAGTGGTTCCATCATTCTACTTCTACTTTAGGGAGGTTGGAGGGGGAAAGGACAGGTGGTTGTAGCCACCTTCCAGTTGTAGCCGGATAAATTAGGGGGTTGTAGCCTCTTTCTGGTTGTAGCCAAATAATTGGGGAGTTGTAGCTTCCCTCAGGTTATATCCTAAGAAACTAGGGGGTTGGAGCCTCCTTATAGTTGCAGCTGGAAAACAAAGGAATTTTCTGCTTCCAATGAATGTAATTCTTCAAGACATATAAGAAAAAGCATTCTGTGTTTTTCTCCTAATTTGGGTTTCCACGTAAAACACTGGTGTATTGTGTATGTGTGTGATTGTTCATTTCTTATTGCTCATTATTGGATAATAATTCTACATTGATATAACACTTGGATTATTTGGAGAAAAAGGATTATAATTATGTTATTACTGATTCACCCCCCCCCCTCTCAGTAATCCAACATCTCTCTCTCTCTCTCTCTCTCTCTCTCTCTCTCTCTCAATATGTTTATACATAGGATTATAGGGGTTACTTCATCAGGGGAAAATGACTAATAATAAATTCAATACTACTGAAATGAAATCTAATGAAAAATTGAAAATTAAATTGAAAAGAAGGTTGCAAAATATAATTGCAATGATCATGTAACCTAGTGACCAATCCTACTTATCCTAACAACAATGAAAGCTACGTTGAAAGACTGCAAAAATTAGAATGCAAGGCTAAAAATCCAGGTGAGATAATTTAGGTTGTTGATCTAAAGAAAAGAAGTAAAACTTTCTGAAAGATAGAGTTGCATTTATCTAAGCAATTCTATTGAGAACATAGTAAATCCTATAGTACATCGTTATACTACAAAAACTAAAATAAAACATGGAAAAACAAACTAATCCATTTTGAAGTATCATGTCATAAGCTTAAAACAATCCATGGTTAACCTAGCTACCTTGGTGATGGTAAAAGATCATAAAACTACCTTAACATAGTGTGCTGAAAATTCTAATATAGGAAACATAGTGCTACTATAGGAAATGCGGAAATTCATGTTCAACATACAATGCAATTAAAATGAACTAATAAAGATGGACAATAAAGGAAATCAACTAAAGAAATGTTGTTATATGAAAATGAAATTTTAATATAGGAAATGCATAAATTGATGTGCAACATAAAATGTGAGAGAAATGAACTCAACAAGATTGAAAGTGAAGGAAACAAAATAACAACTACAGAGGTCCTTTGATTAACCTTAAGTGGGCCCTACTCAAGGATTCTTTAGGGAATCTAAAAAGATACTATGTGAAGGAAATTTGAATGTACCAAATCCTCATTATCATACTATCTCGACAAAACATAAATACATCTCAAGGAAGTTCGAGTTCTCTAAGAGCATCAATTTCTTGAAAAGAATGACTAACTCGCTAAGGCTAGACCTTAGATCCTACTTATACTAAGAGGTTTACATCAATAATCCATTTAATCAATTCTTTATTGAAGGGATTTTGTCTCTAGGATCCCTATAATTAGGTTCCTTGGTTCTAGGTATCAAATCCATTGATATAATACCTCCCTTTGTTGGATTATTGAGAAGGGGAGGTGAATCAGTAATAAGCAATTATACCAATTATTGATCCTTTAAACCACAAAGTATATTCGTTTACTTATTCAACCATGTTAATATATCCATCATCAATGTCTTACTATATCATAAGCATTAACAATCATCAGTGCATAATAAAAAATAACAAACACATCCACACAATGCACAATACACCATTATTTACGTGGAAATCCAATGCAGGAGAAAACCACATAATTCTTTTCTTATATGTCAAGAATTACATTCAAGGAAGCACCAACTTCTGATTCTCCAGCTACAACTAGAAGGAGGCCCCAACCCCCTAGTTTTTCAGGCTACAACTTGAGGGAAGCTCCAACTCCCTGATTCTCTGGCTACAACCAGAAGGAGGCTACAACCCCCTATGTTCTCCATCTACAACCAGAAGGTGGCTACAACCACCTATCCTTGCCCCATCCAACCGCCCTAAAATATAAATGCCAAATGTATAAAATATGTCATTATCACTGAATCAACCACTCCAACGGTCAATAGTTCATTGTCAACCTATACCAATCAACTTGCACCAAACAACATGTACTAATAACCTGAACCATGCATCAACCTGTACCTCAACCTCAAACAAAATCCCTCATCAATTTCATCATCCAAATATGATTTCTAACTCTTTAGGAGACCTGGTGTATATGATCACATACCTACAAACCTTCCTTAACTTTAACAACAAGAGACTAGCATTTTTATCAAACTTTAATTTAGTCTCACGTGACTAATTTTGGATTAGTCAACAACCCTAACTTGAAACAATCATAGATATGTACTTGTATTGAATAAATGTATGAAAATGGTACACAATGTTCTTCAATGTCTTATCTGCAATTCCTCCATGTTTCACTTCTTGGAACCTCCTAGAAAATGAGTTATATAAAAAATAACATACATTGTTGAATTATGGCTTATTCTAGAGAGCGAACTTGTAGAGCATGCCCCACATGGAATATTTGTTGTATAGATATAAAAATAGTAAAAAACATACTAAAGACAGTAACCTAACCAATACATTTGGTCTTACAGAATTTGGATCTGTTATGACGAAGTTATGACATTTTTACCCAAAAAACTTGTTTTAGACTAGTTTCAAGACTAGATACAAACCCTATTTTCCACGGAGTGTAACTCCCAAAATACAACAACCCACAAGCTAAAATTTTTATCTCAATTACTTGGATATGTCGTCTCAACTGCCTCCATATTTCTCTATATGAATCATAGTATAAAAAATAATTATTTTGAAAATGGTGAGATGACTTGTAAATAACATACCTTAGAAAGAATCATCAAAATATTTTATCCTCCCTTGAATTTCATCTTTCTTTACTTCACCTTCCCTCTGAAATTCGCCTTAGATATCATTTGGTTACCTCAGTCACTTGTAGATATTCAATATTCTCAATGTATACTAATGGGATACCCGTTCTCTTTTATTTATACTCTCCAAGTAGCTTCATCTAGACGTATCCACTTAACCACTTTGTCCACTTAGACACTTTTTCCACTTAACAAACTTTTTTCCACATAGCCACTTTGTCCACTTAGCCACTTTGTCCACTTAACCAACTTTTTCCATTTAACAGCTTTGTCCACTTAACCACTTTATCCACAAATAGTAAGGTCTTCAATTATAGTTGCAACTAATTTTTTTTTAATTGTTTTCTTGCTACAACCACTTTAACCCATGACTAACCACTTTACTGGTCAACTTCTTCTAGGAACTTCTAGAATAATTTGACTTCTTTGACCTTCTAAGATCTTCCAGATAACTCATGAGGGTTCTCCAACTTCACGTGGCCATAACTCTCTAACCGTGAGGAGTTATGTGGTGTTCCACATATCACCATAAATGGCACCACATGTATTATTCATATAGAATAGTCTTACCTATAAATTCATTGATATTCATGACCTATACCTCAAACATACTCGGGTCCCTTACCCATGCCTTTGTGCTACTAGAATTCACTACCAGACTTCTTCCAAGGGTTGATATCAATATCTAAGGGTTGATATCAATCTCTAAGGGTTGATATAATTCTACAATATCACTCTCCAAGGGTTGATATCAATGAAAACCAACAATCGTCACTCTCCGAGGGTTATCAATGAAAACCAACAATGATCACTCTCTAGGGGTTGACATCAATGACAACCAACAATCCAAACCAATTGTCCATCAACCTAAACCAACTTACTAAAAATCTCCCTCTTTGGCATTGATGGCAACACCAACATTTATGGGAACAATTAGTCATGATAACATTCATTCTTATACTCCTCATCAATGTTTCTATCTCTGCCCGTTTGACATCATTGGAAAAGGGTATCTCCCTTTAGGGCTCCCCCCCCTGATTGAACTTTCCTTGGGGATTCTCCCCCTATCTAAATGTATTTGATATTTCTTTGTGTTTCTAAGCCTCTCATTACTCTGTCTCTCCCTTCATATGAATAATATCTCCCCATTTGACAAAGGGTATCACTCTGATGCAACACTGAAGTCATATCGCTCATTCTTCCCTTGTGACAATCGCTCCCCCTAGAAACATGCCTGTGTGCTCTCTCTCCAAGCATATAACTCTATATCCTGCATTTAATGAATATCTTCCCATGGAATCATACCCCTATTCCTACCTCTATGTCTGACAACTTATCTGAATGATATATCTACCTATTTTTTTGGTTCTGATTCTCTCTCTTGACTTCTCTGCAAGATGTTGTGTAGAAAAAATATAAGTCTTCTTGCACCTGTTGCCTTTTGGAGTTATTGTCCATTGGTTCTTCCTTGTGTAATCAAATGACATATATGAAAAGAATTCAAGAATAAGCATTCAAATATTCCTGTGTAATTATCATCCATTATGATAATGTTCGTTTGTCTCTGAACCACTCTATGAACCACTCTTTGAACCCATGCTCTCGTCCACTTTCATATATCTGTCCAAACCTGCTAAGTGTTCTTAAAAATTCATCTCTATCCATATTTTCCAAGACTCGGCTACACAACTGTCCATAATGTTGACTCATGTATCACTATACTATCATGAAGTCTTCACTACTACAACTGATTAATCTATCATATTGTACTTTTGCTAAATGACTACTCTAGATCTGTCTACTCAAACTCTGCAATTTGTTTGAAGGATGGTTCTCTAGTTTGTCTAAGCTACCACATAGACTCCCCCTGTCTAATATACATCTTACTTGGGAGTCTCCAAGCCGGATGTCTCAGAACAATTCCTACTTTGATATAGAGTCATCATCATCTTCATCAGTAGATTCATCATATCTATGAACTCTGACTTCTTTCTTTTTGTCTGTGGATTCATCTTTCACTACAATACCTGAAAGTAAAATCTCTTGAACCTGTTCCTTATTTACATGTCCTCCTTTTCTTTCATTTATTTTCAAAACCTTTTTGTATCTAAAATCTTCATTTTTCATTGTAGATTTGTCTTCATCTCATTTTATTGCCAATCTTGCAATCTCTGGGACCTGGTCTTTGTTCACCTATTCTTCCTATTTTATTATACATACTTTCTTATATCTGATATTAGTGTTCTCTTTCATGGAAGTATCGATGATGCTTATACAATCATGAGTTATGTGTCCATAGTTATGACATTTATAACATTCAATGTTACGTAGGGCCACATAAGCATTTCTTCCTTGAACATTTCTTTTATAATCCTTGCAATCTGCAACCTTATGTCCAAAGTTAGTACAATAAAAACAATTACCATAAAAGAAATTTACATACCTTGGAGTGAATGATCTTCTTTGTGGTTTAGTCCTTATGAATTTCTTCCCTAGCTGATCATGATCATGATTGAAGCTTCTTTGTGGCTTGAACATGGATGGTCTTCTTGAAGATGTATCTTTATTAGTTTTCTTAGATTCTGGTTGACCATGATTCCTTCCTTTGAGTACTTCTGCATAACTCTTTCTCTTTTATTCATTCTTCTTTTCTAGAAACCTAGAGTGCTTCTCTTCATTCTCTACAATTGATGTGGATGTTGGCTTCCAAATACCGCTTTTGATCTTCAATATTTTCTTCGATTTTTTTGGCTTATTCTAGCTGAGTTCTTAAGTTCTCGATGACCTGTTGGGCTTCTTCAAAAATGTGAACACTTTCCTTTTGTTTCATCAATTTTTTTCTTGAGTGACTAGTTTTATTCTCTTTCTTTTGTTAGTTCATCTAAAGCACTGGTCAATTCTTCTTCATAATTTTCTTCTATTCAATTAGTTTTTCTATCTCATTTCCTTCATGGCATTCCATTTCAAGATGTCCGTGTTTTTCACAATTAAAGAAAAACAAAATAATTCCATTGATTATGTACTCTTCATATTTTGAATATGTTTCACATGATGAACATCTTTCTTCTTGATATGTACATGTATCTTCTTTGACAGTCTCTAACTCTGTGATGGGTGAAGAATAGATATTATGTAACTTATCCCAAAGTTATTTAGATGATGAACATTTACCCACTTTGTTCTTTACTGAATCATATAGTCCTTCCAAAATGAAATCTATTGCAATTTTGTTATTTCGTTTCAACTCCTTCTTTGATGTAATCTTTTCCCTTTTTGAACTATCATATCCTGTAACAATTGATTTCCAAATATCATACCCCTATGCCTTTAAAAATTATTTTGTCCTTTCGCTCCATATCTCATACTTTAAACCATTCTGACCATTAAACAATGGTACTCCATTATCAGAATAATCCATGATCTCCTTCCAATGGTTAAAATGTTTCCTAAAGGAACCTGCTCTGATACCAATTGTTGGATTACTGAGAGGGGGTGGTGAATCAGTAATGGGCAATTATACCAATAATCCTTTAAACCACAAAGTATATTATTTTACTTATTCAACCATGTTCATCTATTCATCATCAATATCTTATTGTATCATAAGCATTAACATTCATCAATGCATAATAAACAATAGAAAACACATCAACATAATGCACAATACACCAATATTTACGTGGAAACCCAATTGTTGGATTACTGAGAGGGGGTGGTGAATCAGTAATGGGCAATTATACCAATAATCCTTTAAACCACAAAGTATATTATTTTACTTATTCAACCATGTTCATCTATTCATCATCAATATCTTATTGTATCATAAGCATTAACATTCATCAATGCATAATAAACAATAGAAAACACATCAACACAATGCACAATACACCAATATTTACGTGGAAACCCAATGTGGGAGAAAACCACATAATGATTTTCTTATATGTCAAGAATTACATACAAGGAAGCACCAACTTCTAGTTCTCCAGCAACAACTGGAAGGAGGCTCCAAACCCTTAGTTTTTCTGGCTACAACATGAGGGAACCTCCAACTCCCCAATTCTCTAGCTACAACCAGAAGGAGGCTACAACCCCCTATGTTCTCTGGCTACAACCGGAAGGTGAATACAACCACCTATCCTTGCCCCATCCAACCGTCATGAAATATAAATGCCAAATGTAGACAATATGTCATTGTCACTGAATCAAACACTCCCACTATCAACCTATCACTATCAACCTGTACGAATCAACCCGCACCAAACAACATGTACCAATAACCTAAACCATGCATCAACAATGCATTAACCTGTACCTCAACCTCAACCAAAATCCCTCATCAATTTCATCATCCAAATATGACTTGTAACTTTTTAACAGACCTGGTGTATATGATCACATACCTACAAACCTTCCTTAACTTTAACAACAAGAGACTAGCATTTTCATCAAACTTTAATTTAGTCTCACATGACTAATTTTGGACTAGTCAAGAACCCTAACTTGAAACAATCATATCTATGTACTTGTAATGAATAAATGTATGAAAATGGTACACAATGTTCTTCAATGTCTTATTTGCAATTTCTCCATGTTTCACTACTTGGAATCTCCCAGAAAATGAGTTATAGAAAAAATGGCATACCTTGTTGAATTTTGGCTTACTCTAGAGAGAGAAATTGTAGAGCATGCCCCGCATGGAATATTTTTTGTATAGATCTAAAAATGGTACAAAACATACTGCAGATAGTACTCTAACCAATACATTTTGTCTTACTAAATTTGGATATGTTATGAAGAAGTTATGACGTTTTTACCCGAAACACTTGTTTTAGACTAGTTTTAGGACTAGACACAAACCCTATTTTCCATGGAGTGTAACTCCCAAACTAAAACGACCCACAAGTTGAAATTTTTATCACAGTTACTTTGATATGTTTTGTCATCGAAATATAGATTTTTCTATCTGATTCATTGTATAAAAAATGTTATTACGAAAATGGTGAGATGACCTATAAATAACATACTTTAAAAAGCATCATCAAAATATTTTATCCTCCCTTGAATTTTGACCTTATTTACTTCACCTTCCCTCTGAAATTCTCCTTAGATCTCCTTTGGTTACCTAAGTCACTTGTAGATATTCAATATGCTCAATGGATACTAATGGGAGACCTGTTCTCTCTTATTTATACTCTCCGAGTAGCGTCCTCTTGAAGTATCCACTTAACCACTTTTTCCACTTAGCCACTTTGTCCACTTAACTAACTTTGTCCACTTAGCCACTTTTTCCACTTAACCACTTTGTCCACTTAGCCACTTTGTCCACTTAACCACTTTATCCACAAATAGTAAGCTCTCCAATTCTAGTTGCAACTAATTTATTTTTAATTGTTTTCTTTTTTCAACCACTTTAACCCATGACTAACCACTTTGAATGGTCAACTTCTTCTAGGAGATTCTAGAATCATTTGACTTCTTTGACCTTCTAGGATCTTCTAGATAACTTGTGAGGGTTCTCCAACTTCATGTGGCCATAACTCTCTAACCGCAAAGAGTTATGTGGAATTCCACATATCACCAAAAATGGCATGACATGTACTATCCATATAGAATAGTCTTACATGTAACTTCACTTATATTCATGCCCTTATACCTCAAACATACTCGATTCCCTTACCCATTCCTTTGTGCTACCAAAATTCACTACTGGATTTCTTCCAAGGGTTGATATCAATATCTAAAGGTTGATATCAATATACAATATCACTCTCCAAGGGTTGACGTCAATCAAAACCAAAAATCATCCTCTCCAGGGGTTGACATCAATGACAACCAACAATCATCACTCTCCAGGGATTGACATCAATGACAAACAACAATCCAAACCAATTGTCCATCAACCTAATCCAACTTCCTAACACCCTTGAGTCAACAGTTCAAATGGATTATGTTAGTTGTGGTGTATTAAAGGCTTGGTAGCATTTGGAGGTGGATTAAGGAAAACAATCCCCCCTTTTCCTCATGCCATGTTGGATTAAGAATCCTCTCTTGATTTGAATTGCTTGGAGAATCGATTAGTGTAACATTTATATATCCATAAAAACCATGAAAACCATAGCTAAACTAAAATACAACACACACCTTATCATTCAATACATTCCATTCATCAATTAATTTTGCAAATCCATATACTTGTATTAATCATGGTCAAAGAGAGGCTTATGAGGTACAAATGGGGTCAAAATGTCTCAAAAGTGGTCCTTGTGACCTACAATGGAGAGGCCCATCAAAACTATAAATCATAATTTGTAATGTTGTGCATTTATTTCTTAGAGAGTAACAAACTAATTTAATAAAGGAATAAGAAGGATAGTGAGCCAACATTCACTGCGTATTAATGTAGTTTTGTGTAAGGATGAAATATAGAACTATAAATTGTATTGTTGTGCATTTCTTTCTTAAAGAGTAACAAAACGATTTAATCAAGAAACAAGAAGGATACTAAGCCAATATTCACTAAGTAATGTAAAATGTATTTTTGTGTAAGGATGAAATGCAGAACCATAAACCATATTGTTATGCATTTCTTTCTTAAAGAGTAACAAAATGGTTTAATCAACAAATTAAAAGGATACTCAACCAACATTCACTAAGTACTGTAAAATATAGTTGTGTGCAAGGGTTAAACTTGAACCATAAACTAAGTACTATTGTCTAAGGATGATAAATAGAACCATAAACCTTAGTGTTGTGCAAGCATGGTACTTAGAAACATAAACCAAAGAATATACACTGGTTCTATAAAGAAGTGTTATAGAAGCATTATTTAATAATATTTTAGCCACATCAAAATGGTCAAATCAATATTTGTAACAAAATGATCATACCTACCACATAGTGTAGGGAATTAGTTAATAAAGGTTGAAGTTGACTTGTCATGTTATAACCCACTAAATAAACTCGACAAACTAGCTGGTCTATTTTATTTTACATAAATATAAGTATTGTCAAGAATAGCTGGTCTGGTCTATGAAATTATTGACCCTATCAAATCTGATATACATTGGTTCTAGCTAGAGAGAATAATTGTTCAATAATACTTTATCCACATCAAAAGTGATTAAATTAGTGTTTGTAAAAAGGTGGTCCTACCTATGCCATCATGTTATGAATGACTTAATAAACATTGGAACTAACCTATCACGTTGTGGCTTGGTGAATAAACTTGATAAACTTGCTAGTCTATTTTATTTTACACAAGTACAAGTATTATGAATGACTTAATAAACATTGGAACTAACCTATCACGTTGTGGCTTGGTGAATAAACTTGATAAACTTGCTAGTCTATTTTATTTTACACAAGTACAAGTATTGTCAAGAATAATTAGTTGATAATGTTGACATCATTGTAGTCAACAATTCCAATGTATTTAACTCTATATTGTTGCATCACAAATCTTTTTGTTGTTACACCCAAGATGGAATAACTTAACCTTTGATCTAGTTCAATCAAGGTAGTTTGTCTACTCACACTCATATATATATATATATATATATATATATATATATATATATATATATTGTGGGGAAAACTGCCTATGGACAAAGCAAGAAAACCCTCAATGAATGTATGAGGTTCACTAATAAACAAATATTATTTTCTTCCTAAGACTTGCATGCATGTTAAAAGTGATTGAGAATAGGGGAAGAAAAGAACCTGGTTTCAAATGGTTGTCGTAATTAGTGTTGTGCAAGAAACACTTTATCTCACTCTAGATCCAATACTTTGCCAAAGAACATGCACAATCAACCAACAACAAACACCTTCACTTGCATAAAGAATTCTTAATTTAATTACTCGGGAAAACTAGAATAACCCAAAATCTCATTAAATATACTAAATGATCCATAAACAAAAGATATTTTTTTGGTGGGAAGAATATAGATTTATATTAATTGATAAGAGAGTTACAACAAGAATTATACCTTGAGTTTCATTGTTGTACTATTGACTCCAAGATCCGAGTCCTCCTCCTTAGCTACAAGTCTACCTCCATCAAACTAGCATTATCTAGGATGATAATATGTCAAGATAGCCAACTCAACGGTTGATGTAATGTTTCATAAGCTCTGATCACACTATCAAGCTAATGCCTATCTCTCAACAATGGAAAATACTCATAGCCAAGAATTTTCACTAAAATTCTTTAGCAAATGGACACTTGCAATTAGACCATCATCCCTTAGCTTTAATCCCTTTATTTATAGATTTCTTGAGGAGATGATAACAAGGCTACATGGAATGCATGTCATGCACATATGAGTCATGCAAAACCTCCATGGGTAGCTTTTGGCTTTAGCCAACTAGCAATTTTTTGCTTTTCTCGATATTTTCTATTTTTCAAAGATTTAAGGGGTGGTCATAGGTTATATATGGGAAACCCACATTTGGTCGCATCTAATCACTAGGAAACCCATGACTGCCCACACTTTTCATAGGAATAAGTGTGACCTTCATGTCCTTTTGAGGAAAAACCTTTTTGTGAGAAAATTCTTCTTAGCACAAGTATGTACTTTGGCTCATTACATATTTCTTGTCCTGGAGTGCCAAATATACGTATAACAATATCCTCTGCCTAATTCACTTCTACCCAATTATCATATTAATTAATTTTTCTACAGGATCACTAGGTGAGGGTTGTGGAATTAAGAGCATTGGTGCAAAGAAGACTAAAATGGATGTGAAATACAACATAGTTCTCCTTTCAACCTAGTGTTGGGAGAAGAGATAAGGATGAATGAAGTGGTGATAATGGTCAAGTAATCTTTGGTGGGGGAGATATGTGCAATGCATACACGTTCGATATACAAGAGAAGAACATATAACACTAGATTACTCATGTGAGGGGGGTGAAGAGGTAGGGCAGAGATTCATAGGAAAGGATCTCAATTTGGAAAGCTTAAATGGTGAGTTTATTGGGGGTGTTAGAGTCATCTTCAATAATGAAGACTATGATCAAGGGAAGTCTCATCTAATTGCAGGTGCACTAGGTGAGGGTTATGGAATTAGGAGCATTGGTGCAAAGAAGGCTCGAAAAAATTGTACAAGACAACATAATGTTCCTTTAAACCTAGTGTTTGGAGAAGAGATAAGAATGATTGAAGTGGTGACAATGGTTGAGTAGAATTTGGTGGGGAATTTCCATGGAAATAGTATGGGGGGAAATAATTTAAGGGAGTGAGTGGCCTCTAGTTGGGCCCCACTGGTAAGATATTCTCCGGTCTTTTTTTTTCTTTTTTTTTTCTATGTGTTGTATGATGTTCATATTTTTCTCAGCACTAGATGTAATGAAATTTTTAAGTCTTCCCTGGAGATGGGATTCCACTCCATTATATTTGAAGAGATAGACACCAATTTTTGATGTTATGTGTGAGAAGGTGGAGAAAATGTATGCGTCATTTAAATTACTAGGCTTGTTGATATACTTTTGGTCAAGTGAAGTGTTCAAGGAGATTAGAAATGCAATGGGTCAGTTCCTAGAAGCTTATACGTCATTTTGAGACACAATGTTGATGTTCGATGCTTGTATATTGATTATCCTTTACTTGAGGTAGGGTTTAGTTGTAGTTATGATGATGAGAAAAGGGGAAATGGTTTTTTAGCAGTCTTTGGATCACTTAGGGATCCATTTTAGGTGTAATTGATGCCACAATTATGGAAACTTGGTAGTTGATTGTAGTCTACCATTCAAAAGAAACACGTGGTTTTAGAAAATTGATGAAGGGGGAAGAAGCATTGTAGAGTAAAAAGAATGAGTCATGTTGTAAGAATGATAGTATGGATAAAATAAAGGAAGGATCCTATGGTCTAGAGGTTATGTGTTGGTAGATGAAGGAATTGCAAGGGATATTTATTTAACAACAAAGATAGCTCAAAACTAGGTGACCCCCTCCTCTTTTTTTTTATGGAAAAGGCTACTTCTGAAAATGTAGAAGGGGACCAATTTGTTAGCACTGAGAATCACCCTCAGACTGCTAGAGGATAATCCAAATACCCATTTGATTTAATTGATTAAAACAAGTTATGCTTGGCGGATCAACAAGAGAAGAGTAAAAGGGAGGGCATTGGACTACTTGCAAATACATTCTATTGGGCATGGAGTCATAACATTCTACAAATCACAAGCAGTCGGGCTTCCTACCAGACAAAAGGCTTATGCAAAGATGGGTAGAAGAATAGAAGGTATATATATATATATATATATATATATCCACATAATAAAGATCCTTTCTGTAAGATATATTAAAGAGTGCTTGAACAATAATCAATGATTAACATGCAATTACCACAAATCCTTTGCAGCGCATGAATCCATTAACCAAAGGCAACTTTTGATTTTCAAAATATGTAAATATTACTTAAGAAAGATGATAATAAAAAATGGAAACAAGAGAAAAATATTATGGTATCAAAACTTTAATGAATCTCTAACGGTAGAAATGCCTACAACACATGCCCTCGGGCTTACAAATTAGCAACTAAAACTGCTCCTCCAACTCTCTCCTCTCTTGGATCATGAGTCCAACCCTTTTCTCATCAAAAACCCTTTCATTTATAGTGAATAATCTCTACCTACCCTAAGGAGTTCGAAACCAAGGAGTTACATAGGATCCTCCTCCATTTAGGAGTCTTGTTACAAACAATTCCAACAAAAGCCTAACAAAATCCTATTTTTGGGGGATTTTGTCTATCATGATAAATGCCTTTTGAAACAGATCATTCTGATTGATATGGAGATGGAACACATGTTCCTCATGTCCAAATAATTCCTAGGATACCATTCGAACCTTCTTTGATAATTGGCATCCCTCCCATAGCTTGAATTTGTCATACTGTTAGAGTTCTCAGTACCTATGACAACATGCGCTACGAACTTTCTTGTAGGTGATTATTTTAACTTTTATCCAAAACTACGAAGTGGGTTAGGTTGAGCTTTTGTCAGCAAGTCCAAAACACCATTTTTTTCCTCCACACCAAATTTCAAAGGAACACATATGGGAATGCAAAAGTTATAAGAAAAGCAATCCTCTGTTGTGTGCTAATTTCTTACAAATTGTCATAAATTACCAGTTCGCAGTGTCGATGCTGCGAACTTTCCTGTAGTAACCTGTTTCACTTTACCAAGGGTTTTTTCATCTCAAAATTATATCAGGTATCCAACTATGTTGCAAAGCTTCATTATATTGATATATGACTTAAAGGAAACCACCACAACTAATACTCATGGCTTACAACTCATATCCATCACCCAAAAATGTTGTAAAATGCATAAAAATAGGTTAACAACGTTAACAAAATTTGCAATTTTAAGTCTACTTCAGAAAATGATCAACCACACCTTTTAAATTGGATAGGGGTAAGAATTCATTCGTTTAAGGTTGAATTTGAAAGGATGCAAAAGATGAAAGTTTCAGCAGTCCTAGAACAAAGGGTTTGCAACACAATTCGTAGTGCTCTATGAGCCAGTTCGCAGTGCCAACAAATATATCAGTAAAAGGACCTCCTCTCAACCTTGAAATATCATGATAACTCTTATGAATAATCTAGTAGACTTGAGCTTGATGCAAACAATGTTAAGTTTGAACGGGAATGTCTGCAAGTAGTTCAACCTCCAACTCTCCTCTTCGGCTAGTTTGCAGTGCTTGTCTGTAGCATCAGGTTCACAACATCGAGCTCAAACATGATTTGCAAACTTGAGGAAGATTATAGAAACTTTTATGACATAATCCCTAAGAATTTGTTTAAAATACAAGCTCTGAAAACAATAAGATCTTCTTTGACACAATCCCTAAATGAAATGATAACCATTGAATGCGTGAGATACTTATGAATACACTACAAACTCTCATGTGAATTGGCATCACATACAACTGTCTTTAAATTGACATTTAAATAGATATATGATGACAAAGGGAACTTTGTATACAACTGGAGGTGTGACATGTCAACGTAAAAAAGTAAAAATCAAAGGTGTGACTCATTTTGACCCCTACAATTCTATGTGATAACATCTTGATCCACAGGGGATGGCATGCTCCCTGTGAGCTTCCAAGAACATGCAGTTCCAATGCCTTATCCATTGGGATATGGAGTCATCTGTGCAACCAACCTCTGTAACACTGCCAAAATCTACCACTTATTCAAGCAAATTGATAAACCCGTTGCAAACTAACTTCATACTATGAATTTGATCACACTGTGCAAACTTGAAGAAAAGAAAATGCTCATGAAATGAGCTTATTACCTACACAACCCTACTCTATCCAGATCTCCAATTTGCTCAAGTAAATGAAAATTTCCATAGCAACCATTCAAGAAACTTAATGACTGAAATAATCCCATCTGTGCCACTGATTGATTAATAATAACATAAATATAACAACAGAGATAGAAACTGCTTCAGAGAATCATACTCACCCACAAGTGTCGGTGAAATGATGAACTTTGAAATCTTCAAAGAATTTGAAAGATATGACTCCAATAAAGCTGCTACTAGATCTTCAAAACCATGATCAGAAACATGTTGATTCAGAAAATATTATTTCCATTGCACACATTCCCTTTTACTGAGAAAGATGTGAGCTACTTGTTCTTTCGAGATCAGCTCTTGATCATCAAAAGTGAAATTTTCCTCTTCAGAAAAATCATCATATAATAATTGTATAGTAGGAGTTAAAACATTTTGATTGTGATCAGCTATAAATATACAGTTATCTATACAATTATCATTTACTTCATGCTCAAATTGGAAAATGATCATAAGCATGATGTACATCCTTGCCCATGAAAAAATCTGAAAACATTGAAGAATTTTGTTCCTAATCTAAATCATACTTACACTCTTCTTAGTGTTCATGTGCATGTAGATCTTCAAAGTAAGCCTGATATTGAATCCTCTTGCAAGCTCGGATGTTCTCCTAGACTTCTTCAGCATCCTCAAACAACTGTCTTAATGATGAAGATTTCCTCTCTCAGAAAAAGGGCAAGATCAAGATGTTTAGTTGCTACATAGTAAACCATGGCAACAATCTCGGAAGGCTAGATCTCCAAAGGCATGCTGTAATAAATACTATAAAACCTCCTATTGAAAGTAGCCAAAGCTTCTTCTTCCCCTCTCCTCAAAGCATGAAAATCAGCCAGGTATTGATCAAAGGACTTATTCTCACCCAAATACTTTGAAAATGTATCATATAACTCAACCAACGAACTAAAGGAATCAACTTCCAAACCTTTGAACCACAAAGCAACATCCCTAACCAAGGATTTGGAAAATAACCTCATGGTAACATCTTCATGTACTATTTCAAAATTATCAACAAAGTTGTCAAAGGATCCCAAATATTTGTCAGATTTAACATGATCCTCTCCAGTAAACCAAGGAAGATACTCAACAAAGTTAAGAGGGTAAGGGATGAAGGTGATATGGCAACTTGAGAGTTTTAAACATTTTCTCCCTAATTCTAGACTAAAATTCTATGGGTTGAAAACACGGTTTAACAAACTGATTGCAAGGCTCAACAATCATGGTAGTAGGTGATAAGATATGAGAAGGTAACAAATCGATTTTATCATCCTCATGGTTACAAGGCTAAGCATGTTCAAGAAGAATTGAGATATAAAATTCTTTCTTCTCAATAAGCTGAGGTGAGGACACATGATCAACATCGACAACACATGCAGAATGGATACGCTCTTCTTCCAATGATGGATATGCAAATGAAGGTTTATGGTCATGTGAATAGACAAATCATAGGATGCTCCTCTTTATATGTAAAGAGAAAGACATGAATGAACTGATGAAAAAGAAAAAGAAAAAAGTCATGGAGAAAACTAATGAACTGATACTTGTTTTTTCCCTTCCGTCTTTTCATCTTTCTGTCAGTTGGATCCTTCCTCCAATGGAGTCTTTGATTATGGAGTTGACGGGTAGATGATTATAGTCAATTTATGTCTCCCTCTCTTGTCTACCATCAAGAGTTGGATCTATGTCGTTCTCCCAAGGAAGCTTGCTTCACACTTCTCTCCTCGACAACAATGCCAAAAAATGTTAGCACTAAGAATCACCCTCAGATTGCTAGAGGATGAGCCCAATACCCATTTGATTTAAATGATTAAAACAAGTTGTACTTGGTGGATCAACAAGAGAAGATTAAAAGGGAGGGCATCAGATTGCTTGCAAATACATTCTATTGGGCATGGAGTCATAACATTATGTAGATCACATGCAATCAGGTTGCCTACCAGAAAAAAGGCTTATGCAAAGATGGGTAGAAGAATAGAAGGTAAACAAAAAGAAGAATATCCACTTAACAGAGATCATTTATGTAAGATATATTAAAGAGTGCTTGAACAATAATCAATTATTAACATACAATTACCACAAATCCTTTGCAACTCATGAATCCATTAACCAAAGGAAGATTTTGATCTTCAAAATCTGTAAATATTACTTAAGCAAGATGATAAGAAAGAATGGAAATAAGAGAAAAATTGTCTGGTATCACAACTTTCATGAATCTCTAATGGCAGAAATGCCTACAACACATGCCCTCGGGCTTACAAATGAGCAACTAAAACTTCTCCTCCATCTCTCTCCTCTCTTGGATCATGAATCCAACCCTTTTCTCATAAAAAAACCCTTTTCATTTATAGTGAATAATCTCTATCTACCCTAAGGAGGTCGAAACCAAGGAGTTACATAGGATCCTCCTCTATTTAGGAGTCTTGTTACAAAATATTCCAACAAAAGCCTAACAAATTCCTATTTTTTTGGGATTTTGTCTATAATGATAAATTCCTTTTGAAATAGATCATTCTGATTGATATGGATATGGAACACATTTCCCTCATGTCCAAATATCTCCTAGGACAAAGGGTTCGTAGCACAATTCACAGTGCTCTGTGAGCCAGTTCGCAACGCCAACAAATATATCAGTAAAAGGACCTCCTCTCAACCTTCAAATAGCATGATAACCCTTATGAAGTATCCACTGGACTTGAGCTTGATGCAGATAATGTTAAGTTTGAATGGGAATGTATGAAAGTAGTTCAACCTCCAACTCTCTTCTTCGACCAGTTCGCAGCGCCGAGTTCACGGTGCTTGTCTGTAGCACTAGGTTCATAGTGTCGAGCTCAAACATGATTTTCACACTTGGAGGAATCTGTTAGAATTTGTTTTGACATAATCCCTGGGAATTTGTTTAAAATACAAGCTTTGAAAATAATAAGATCTTCTTTGAGACGATCCCTAAATGCAATGATAACCATTGAATGCATGAGATACTTATGAATATGCTACGAACTCTCCTGTGAGTTGGTAGCACATAAAATTGTCTTTAACTTGACATTTAAAAAGATAGATGATGACAAAGGGAACTTTGTATACAACTAGAGGTGTGACATGTCAAGGTAAAAATGTAAAAATCAAAGGTGTGACTCATTTTGACCCCTACAATTCTATGTGCTAACACAATTGATACTCAATTCATCTCATCTAGTTAACAAAGGTAAGTATGTTAAGAACTTGGCCTCTCTCAATTTTTTACATATTCCTAATAGTAGCCTTCCTTTTGAGTCCTTGGGAAATGTAGTTGTGAGGTCTCCTTGAGCTTGGGAAAATGGGGTTATTGGTGATGGTTGACCTGGGGTAGATGATTATGTGGTTGTTTTAGGGTGCATGTTGGTTTCTCTAGGAAGGGATAGTGGATTTTTTCATGATCCCATTGGTAATTTTATTGTATGTAAAGGGAACAAAGACTTTTTTAGGGTTCTTGAGGATGTATTGGAGGATTCTTATAGTTAGAATTTAAGGCCTAGAAAGGAAGGAATTTTTAGCATGGTTGGGGGGGTATATTGGTGGTCTAGATTTAAATGAGACAAAGGGTTTCAAGGGGGGAGGCAGAGGGATAAAATCTTATTTATTAATGTCTATTACTAAGGTGATGGAATGCAAATAAATATATCTGGAAGGGGCTCTTAGAGCAATGGACACCACTAGGTGATCCAATATTTTCTTATTTTTTAACATTAAAGGGTTGGCCAATGCCTCAAAGAAGCAAACCTTGAAGAGATTGATGGAATTTCTCAAACATGAAGTGATTTTGTTTCAAGAAACTATGAGTGAGGGTAAGAAAATTGTTAGAGATATTGAAATAATGTTTGGGGGATGGGAGTTTAGGTGTATTGATGCTAGGGGTAGTTATGGGGGGATAATTTATGGTCAGAATTTAATATCCTTTTGATGTACTAATTGTTGGTCCTTTGACTCAGGGTCGAGTACATTCCTTTATTCTCTGGACCTAGGAAAGGAGCTAATTGTTCTTAATTTTTATGGACCATATGCTAAAAGAATTAGTTTTGGGGAAAATATTTTTAGATGGGATTGGCTATGGAAATGGAACATTGTTTTAGGAGGGGATATTCATTTCTCTTTGGGAATATTAGAGACGTGGGGTCTCAATGCTCAAGTGGATATTTTGTCAGATTACTTTTTACATAATTTGGGAGAAGTCAGGATATATGATGTGGAACTTGTTAAATGAAAGCCTACATGGAGAAACAAAAGGGTTGGGGAGGATGGGAGCGACGATAGGTTGGACATGTTTTTATTATCTAAATATTTTCTAAAATATAACGCTTGAATTAGACAATGGGTAAACGCAGGGGGTAAAACTGATCACTTCCCAATTATTTTAAAAATGGTTTTTGTGGACATTCGATCCCCTTTAAATTTAAGCCAAGATGGCTAGAGGAAGGAGATTTTGTCAATATGATCAAGAAGAATTGGGTCCCTTTCAATGGGTCCTTGAGAGAATTTGCTTCTCTCCAGTTTGAAGCAAACTTTAAAAAGATAACGAAAGATGCCATTTCTTGGGATCATTTAAAGAAAATGAAGGATGAGAAGGAACCACTAGAGGTGGAGGCAAAGTTAGAGGAGGCATACAATTCGTAAGGTGTGGGATTTTCATTAGAGGAGACAAAATTTGAGTTTCCCTATTAGAATAGAGAAGGAGGAAGTTGTTGGTTGTTACAAATCCTGCTTTGAGACTAAAAAGTAGAGCTCTCTAGCTTGACAAAGGTGATGAAAGATATAAATTTTTTCACTGATAGCAAATCATAGAAAGAATTCAAATTCTATTTGGAAAGTGGTTATATTGGATGGGATGGACATATCCATATTTGATAACATATCTCGGACAAACATGGAGCATTTTGATAACATTTATAAGGCATATAATAGGGCCTCCATAGAAAATGTGGTTAGAATGACATTTTTCCCCAAGTTTTGTAAGTAAGAAAACATTGTATTAATGGAGGAAGTGTCTAGAGATGAATTATAAAGTGTGCCCCATATCTATCAAAAGGATAAGATTCATGGGTCAGATGGGTGGAAAATTGAATTATTCCTATATTTCTTTGAATTGTTTGAGGATGTGTTGAGGGTCATTGAAGAGTCTAGATCATCCAGAAGAAGCCTCACATCTTTTAACTCCACTTTCATAGCACTCATCTGATAACCTGGTAATCCTTCATCATTTGAAGAATTTAGGCCTATTTCACTCTGTAACTACATTTATAAGATCATTGCAGAGGTTATTTCCATGAGGGTGAAACAACGATTATCTAAGTCTATGTTAGATAAACAATTTGGCTTCCTAGAGGGTAGACAGATTCATGAGATAATTAGGGTGTCCCAAGAAGGATTAAACTCAATAAAATCATGGAACCAAAGCGATTTGGTAATAAAAGGGGATTTTTTCAAAACATTTGTCAAAGGGTGTTGGATATAGTTGAGAATGATGATGATTCACTTAGGTTTTGGTATGCCTTTTGTGAACTAGGTTATGATTTGTCTATCATAAATTACTTTTTTTATCTCGATAAATGGAGCAATTATGGTTTTCTTTAGACATGGGATAGGATTGAAGCAGCCTTTCCCATTACTCCTCTTCTATTCTTGATTGTTGTAGAGGTGTTGAGTGGAGCTTTGATTGGTGCCAAGAGATTTGGGTATTTTAAAGGAATCAAAATTGGGAATACCTTCTATCTATCTCACCTTTTATTTGTTGATGATATCTTGATTTTCTGCGATGGGACATAGAGAGATGTGGAAAAGTTAAAGGAGATCATGCAATTTTACTGCATAGCTATGAGTATGAAGGTTAACAATGATAGATCTACTATTTATTTTGTGGATATGTTTGAAGAAGATGGGGTTTCTTTCTCTCAGTTTTTGCCTTACATATAGATTGACTTCGAGGAAGGATATAAATAATTAGTGTTTGTATCAAAACCAAATAATCATTTGAAGAAGGATTGGAACTGTCTATTTTCTAAGGTGGAAAAGATGATCTCAATCCAGTGTTATCAATGGTTGTCAAGAGGTGGAAAGCTTGTGTTAGTTAATAGGTACTAAGATTGTGTTGGTTAAGTTAGTGTTGGTAAAGAAGAATAATTTTTAGGTTCTTATGGTTCGTGTGTAAGGAGAAGAGGGGGATTCCATTGGCCAAGTGGTAGGAATTGATAATGCCTAAAGATTGGGGGGGTTGGGGGTCAAAAACAAAATTCACTTTTCGAATGAACCAACAACAAAAAGTGTATGGAAGCTTATACAAGATATTGGACTATGGAGTCAAGTTTTAATGTAGAAGTACATTAATCCTTATTCAATAGATGAATGGATTAGGAAGCCAATGAAAAATATACATAATCAATCATGTGGAAAGTATTTGTCTTATCATTCTCTGTAATTGGGAATGGACTTGTGTGGAAGGTGGGAAAGTGGAGTAAGGTTAGATCGAGGGAGGACATGTGGGTTGGATGCAATGTTGTTTACAAGTTACTCCTTCATATGATCAATTATTCTAGGGAAAGAGCGATGTTTAAACTTAGTCAGATAGTAGATTCAAACCTCACTACTATATGGATATAGGAGTGGAAGACAGTTGGAAGACTAGGTTTCAGTGACAAAGATGTTGATGTTTGGGATACTTTTATTGCTAACCTCGAATTTAGTCATGTCTGAATAAAAGAAGAGGAAGAAAACCTTGTTTGGGTAAAGAATCCTACTGGTGTGTATACTCCTAAATATGGCTACAAAGTTATATGTTTTAGGGAAGATATGGGGGACTTGATGCGGTGTTGGAAAAAAGTGTGGAAGTACAAATGTCCTTCAAAATATCAGATCTTCATGTGGCTAGTGATCAATAATAAAGCTCTTACATGGGACAATCTATTGAAAAGGAACAAACATGGCCCTAAAATGTTCCTTTTCATAAGGTGGATGAGGAGTCAAACACTCATATTTTAATTTATTTTGACTACTTTATGAAAGTTTGTAGGGAAGTTGAGGGATTGACTGAGTTAAGGAATTTTTAGAGGGGCAATACTATAGGAGAAGGATTAAAAGAATGGAGTGGAAATGAAGTTGTGAATAGGTTTAAAGCCCTGCCACTAATACTACCATGGGGTATCTAGATAGCAAGGAATGCAAGCCTCTTTGAAGATAGTTCCATTCCTCCTATCCAATGTGCATCCCAAGGTTTGAGTATTCTAAATGGTTTCAAGTAGATAAAGGTGAAAAAAAATTGTTGGAAAAATTGTTAAGGAGTATATAGATAAGACTAGGGAATGGGATTACTTTGACAGAGCATATTAAGGAATACCATGTAAATGTGGTGCACGAGGCATCATATATATGATATAAACACATTGGTTTAAGTTTAGAGTTGGGTTGGGACATGGCACAAATTATTTTGCTGAACTAATGGCTTTAAAGATTCTCCTTACCTTAGGGGTGATAGGTGGGGGGGGTCATTTACAGATCCGATGGAAAAGAGAACTAAAACTATGCATGGGGACTAGGGAATACTTCTAATAATCAAGCAGAATCTCTAGCAGTATTCATGGGATTAAAACTTATCAGAGCAAGTTTAGGATCAAATATTGATCCAGATTATTTTTGGCACGAAATGAGAGAAAAGATATAATAACAAAATGTACAGAGATATATCAGATATCCAATAATATAACAGAGATATATCATATATATAACCATAAACACAGAGATACAGTAATACACAATTTCTATTAATGATTGAAATGTACAAAACTGTAAAAATGCATAGTGAAAGACTCACTAGAATGGTGGTAGCTTATCTCTAAAAAGAGATGTGACGGCTATTCTCATTTGCAAGAAAATCCAAAACCCTAACCCTAGAAGATGAAAAGCCAATATTTTTGTGGACCCCATTTTGGATAGTTTGGTGTGTCAACTTCCCGGGGGTGTAACTTTGGCATACGATCTCTGTTTGGGGCGCACGATAGCTCGTTGGAAAGGTATCGATGAGGAGATTCATTTTGGGGGATCAATAAAAACCTTTATTTATAATTAAAGTGACCAATCGGGAAAAATATTCATTTAGGCCCTCAAAATGGCCCCGAAAGTTTAGGAACCGGAAAACTACTAAAAATAGTAAATTGCCAGAAAATTGTTTTGAGCCAGTTGGAATAGGTGAGTGGCCACCGATATCCACATGGATCAAATATTGCAGTAATAGGTGATTCCAATTTGATTATCAAATGGTTATGAAGACTAAGTTATTGCAAACAACCCGGTCTCCAATGAATCTACTAGAGGATCACACATGAAGAAAGGAAATTTCACAAGGTCGAATATTTCCACATACTCCTTCATGAAAATGGCATAGTTGACTCTCTTTCCAAGAGATAAAAATAATTAGAGCAAGGGAACTTAAAGAATAATGAAGTATTAACCTTTCAAGGTCTTCCTCGAGAATATCCATGGATTATTAAAAAATTTGGTCGGCATGACCCATCAATAACTAATCTTCATGCTCACATCATATATTGAACACCTCACATACACCTGCTACCTCTATCGGGTTGATCTCTCCACTTGGAACATGCCTTCATCAACCCTCATTCTGGACTTTATTTCGCTCGTGGTTTCCGTCCCACCTACATATGGGATATTTCCTAGCTCAATCACATTGTCGTCCTCCTTGTGCCTTCAATCATGTTCCCTTGTGCAGCCTCACATGGACACACACCCACAATTATTTATCATGACGGTTGGAACAAGATTAGCTCCATTATGATTCACCCTATCATCTTCAAATCTAAAACTTCTACACCACCTTTGTCCCTAATGGATAGTTAGCTTCAACATTTGTAGCAGTGGATGTCATGTGCTCGTTTGGTCGATGAAAAATATGTTGAGGCATAGAAATCCCATGTGTCATTGCACCTCCTATGAAATGGAGAAAATGAGGGAGAATTTGTGGGCTCGTCAACATGAATTAAAAACTCTGCACGATTCTAATGCCCAACTAAACTGGAAAATATAGGACAATGAGCACAAGCGAGACAAGGAGATGGCCACAATTTTGAAATAAGTGCACAAACATTCCTATCAAATTTTATTGAACTACCAAGCAATTAAGGAATCAAACAAGGCTCAACTTAATCATCCCCCACATGAGAAAATTCCAATTTCTTCCATGGGTTCACATTCCTCTTATGAATTAAATCAGGACCTACATCCTCAACCAGACCAAAGCGCCATGGACAAGCACCAACAGGAGGTGGAAACCACATTAAAGGTCAATTAAATATAGGTTTAATGACAAGGAAAGTAGTATTTTTGTTGAACTCTTTTTTTCAAATCTATACCTGGAAACATGCTAGAATTTTTGTTTTAAAAATTGCAATCACAAAGCATCATAGGATGGACTTCTCTCCTTTTTTTCAAGAGGCTTCTCTGAGTTTTGGAATTTTTGTAAGAATTTGTTGATTTAGCTTTGTTGTAGCCACCTTTATAATACAAAACTAACCATGTTTGTTTAAAATATATATTCTCCTTACCTTGGCAGGTGAAAAGGGAATATCAAGTCTACAAATATTTGGGGACTCTATGAATGTAATAAAGTGGAAGAAGGGGGAAATGACTTACTAAATTATTTGTTGCAACCCCTATTCTATGAGATTAAGGGTATCATTGTTTTTTTTAACATCTCTTTCCAACATGCTTACAAGCAAAGGGATCAAATTGTTGATGGTTTTGTAAATTTTCACATGCACTGTATGTGACCAATTTTCAGATTTGAAAATTTCTTCCTAGGGAGAAAACAGTGACACCCTAGTTGTTATCACTGAACAATTTACATTGAAAATTATGAATGGAATAATATGCAGTGGAAACACAAAAGATCATAGATTAATCATCAACACAACTGAGACACAAATTTCTATTCTTTAAACTTTATCAAATTTAGAAAATTTGAGGGAAAAACCAGCCCTCCTGATCAACACACTTTGACCAAATATGGGGACAACCTTTTCCACCCCAAAACAGAAAAATCAGCAAAATATAACCTTAGCAAAATACCCAGAAAAATATGCTTCCAAATCTGCTTATGTGTTGCCACTGTATGACCTGTTGACGTCAGTCGTACGACTATTGATGTCAGCCTGTACGGTCCATTGTACCTGCCTAAAACTCACATCTGTGGTTTTCCTTTCCTAGTGTATGACTCTCACACGTGTTGTATGTATGAACTATACATATTGTTTTGTACCACACGTGTGACAAGTCCATACTATTTTCCTCACACGTGCAAGTTGTCCAATCTTCTTACATGTGCAGTCTTTCTCTCTCTCTCTCCTTGTACGACTACTTCTCCTTCTTCTCTCACATGTGTGGTCTCTCTTGGCTGGGAAAATTAGAAGCCATCCTTGGCTAGAACAAAAACAAAAAACACCAAGAACCCTAGGCCATATTGCTTCACAATTGCAAAATTTCCCTTGCTGAAATTTCCAAGCTCCTAGCACAAGTGCACCCTCACTTATGCTAACTTCGTGATCTAGATTTAAGAGCGGAACGAACTGATTAAAAAATTGAATAGAATAAACACAGAGATATTAAGAACAACACAGATATTCAGTGAACAATATCTTCTATTGAATAAATGAAATAGGATGAAATTGTAGAACTGAAACACTTGCTCGAATGGTGGTAGTTATCTATGAGAAGATGTGTGGCTGCTACTCGCATTCATATGAGTAGAATGATTAAAATGAGGCTCCAAAGGCCTTTTTGATATTACTCATGAATTCCAAAACCCTAGACATCCAAAAACCTAACCCTGGGAGGTGAAATGCCAAAAGTTATGTGGGCCCCTATGGGTAAGTTGGTACCTCAACTTCACGGGGTTGTAACTTTTGCATACAACCTTCGTTTTAAGCACGTGATAACCCATTGGAAAGGTCTTTTAGAGAGCTACAAATTACGTTGTCAAACTTTAATTCCATCAACCATTTGACTGTGGCATGACAAAAAAACATTGTTAAGGGCCCCAAAACGGCTCTGGAAGTACAACAAGATGTGTTTACATGAAAACATACAAAATAAGCCAATTGGATTAGGTGGGAGGCCACCAATATCCACCTGGAAGATATGTGGGGCTTCAAACAACCCCAGAAGTGTAGAACCCACCATTACAAATAAGTACAGAAGAACGTGTTGAACTAAAACTGTCAAAAGGATCCAGTTGGAATAGGTGGGTGGCCACCAATATCCACCTGGATTAGTCTTCCCCCCTTAGGAATAAATGGTCTCCATTACGTTGAGTTCCCCCATCAGGTGAGGAAACTTCTACTGAATTTTCCCCTAGGTGAGCCACTTTCCTTGGTCTAGGAGTTTCCCTGCCTTGACAACCCAATAAAGTTGGATCCTCTGTTAGCGAGTTCCCTTGACCTGTGTGTCCACTATCTGATCAGTGGATGCTCATTTCATGCAGTCAGAGTTGAGCTATGTCGGTTTCATCTATTCTGAGATCTTTGAGGTTTCCAACAATGGTGGAAAATGTGGTTGAAGGAGGTCCACATTGAACACTGGGTGCAAGCCAAGGAAGGGTTGAGTGTTGAGCTCAAAATCATTGCTACCCACAACCTTGGTGATAGCGTAAGGCCCATAGAGAAGTGGGAGGAGCTTCTGATGGGGCCCTGTGAGATGTTCCTTCTGCATATGTAACCAAAATTTGTTTCCAACCTGAAACCGGTGTGGTACCCTGTGTTGATCATGGCGATGCTTGTACTTAGCATTGGATTTTTGCAAAATCTCATGGACCTGTTGGCAGATGTATTGAATCTGTTCAATGAATTTGGTGGATTTATCAGTCTCAAACTAAACATGGGAAGAGTTTTTCGGTGTGGTGGCAAGAGGTAGTGCAACATCGATGGGACCCAAGGGTTGGAATCCCAGCCCCACCTGAAATGGGCTATGGAGAGCCCTGTTGTAACTATGTTGAACATAGGGAAGACTCTCATCCCATGTATGTGGATGTTTAGAGTTGTACATGCACGGGATGTGCACAATCATTCGATTGACAACCTCTATTTGGTCGTCTTTTTGGGGGTGTAAAGTAGTGTATTTAGTGAGCTTGGTGTCCAACAGTGACCAGAGACTCTACCAAAATGTGTTGAGGAACCTGCTATCCTGGTCGGAGATGATGGTATGTGGTATTCCAAAATGGATCCACACTCGTTCAAAGAAGAGATTGGTAATATCTACAGTTGTGATATTCTTCTTGCAGGTTGTGAGGATGGCCATCTTCGAAAACTGATAAACGACCACAAATACACAAACATTGCCTTGCTTGGTGGATGGAAGGCCAGACATGTAATCCATTGAGATGGATTCCTAACTCTTCTCCACACCAAAATTTCCTGCCATCCGACTATACTGGGCTTCCAAAATCATCTTTGCACACTCACTTGTAGGAACACAGAGATGGCCCAAATGGCATAATAGTCTGTCTTGAATGTGAAAATCGGTGAGAGTCACACCTGTACCCAAGAGCTTATGGGTGGTGGCGAAGTCTAGATCTTGTTGATAAAGTTGGGGCCACTCATATGCCTCATGTCCATGGGAATGGAGCACATTGGTGAGTGTAGCCATGGGAGGTCAACTGAGGCAGTCAGTGACACGATTTGAGATCCTTGTCTTATACTTAATGTTGATATGGAACTGTTGCAGGTAGGTGGACCACTTATGATGGAAGTCATTCTGCAATTTCTCTTGTGTATGTATGAACTATAGAGGCTTTTGATCAGTGTGGATGATCGTCTCCTTTCCTAGAATGTAATGTTTCCATTGACGACAAGATTGTACAATGGAATACATTTCCTTATCATAGGTGGGGTATTTTCGGACAGTATCTGAGAGTGTCTCACTATGGTATGCCATTGGATGACATGTTGAGTGAGAAATGTGCCTACAGCATAATCAGATGCATCAAACTCAATCTCGAACGATTGTTGTAGATTGGGAAAGGAGAGAACTGGAGTTGAGCACAAGTGATGCTTCAAATCATTGAATTCTCATTGTTGGTTGTTCCCCCACATGAATTTTTCCTTACCACCGCCCTTGGTCACCTAGCTAAGGGCCCATGCAATATTGGAGAATCCCAACACGAACTGTTGGTAGAAGTTGGCCAATCCCAAGAAGATCTGAAACTCGTTTAGTGTGGTCGGGGATGGCCAGTCACGGATAACTTGGATCTTAGTTGGATCAACATGTACCCCGTGCTCATCAACAATGTATCCCAAGTATTGGACCCATGCCAAAGCAGTATTTTTCCAAGTTGGCATATAGCTTGTGTTTCCGTAGAGTGCTCAAAACATGTTGAATATGCTTCACGTGATCCTCCCAAGTTCTGTTGAAGATGAGGATGTCATCCAAATATACCACCACAAAAGAGTTAGTGAATGGTCTCAATACATCATCCATGAACCTCATGAAAATCGTTGGTGCATTTGTTAAGCCAAATGGCATGGCCAGCCATTCGAAGAGACCTTATTTAGATTTGAAGGTTGTCTTCCATACATCAATTGGTTCGATGGGAACCTGGTGGTAGCCAGACTTTAGGTCAATCTTGCTCAAGAACTTTTCCCCCTTGAGTTGGTCAAGAAGGTCATCAATTCTGGGAATTGGGTATCGGTTCCTGACTGTGATTTTGTTTAAGGCTTTGTAATCAATGCAGAGTCACCAAGTCCCATCCTTCTTCTGCACCAGTACAATTGGGCTTCCACAAGGGGAGGAGTTGGGTCTGATGTGCCCCTTTTGAAGAAGCTTTTGGATATTACGCCTGATTTCGTCATTTTCCATCAGCGAGAGATGATAAACTGGTCCATTAGGCATAGGTGCATCGGGGGTCAGATCAATTGGATTATTGACTTGCCAGTGTGTTGGTACCCTGGTGGGTGAGGAGAATATGTCTTTGTACTCTTCCATGATCCCATCCACTTTCTTCTATTGTAAAGAGACACTCTGTGTAGAGGCCATGGATGTGGCAGCAACCTTCTTCTTACTATGAGCATAGATCACAAAGAAGATGAACTTCCCGGTCTGTGAAATGAACTTACTGCATTGCTTAGCAAAGATTAAAGAAATAGTGGTAGGCAACGCTACCTCTAGTATCCTGTAGAATTGTCTACCCAAATTAATACTAACACTTCAGGGTCTAGACTCATACACAACACGATGCTTCCACAAATATGGTTTTCATAAAATAACATCACAAACTTCAAGGGGATAAATATCACACAATACCTCATATTTGAAAGGCTTGATGTCGTAGGGTAGATTGTTGGATTACTGAGAGGGGGGGTGAATCAGTAATAACGTAATTATAATCATTTTTCTTCAAATGTTATATCAATGTAGAATTATTATCCAATAATGAGCAGTAATAAATAAACAATCACACACATGCACAGTACACCAG